>QOCX01000479.1:0-24667 GCA_005959815.1 Sarcophaga bullata
ATCCAAATCTCGCGTAAAGTTGACTGTTACCTCGAGTGTCAACTCAAACCCAATTTCACTTCAATTCATTCAAGTTTTAGCAACAACATAGATAATTCTGTCAACATGGAATTAGCTGCCGCTTCTACAAGCGCAAAATTGATTTCTTAAAGGCGCAAGTCTTTCTTATCATGTGGGTCAAACAATACTGGGCCGAGTCCAGTTCTTCAATAATAGACTTCGCTTGGTTTGATTGTTACTGGAAGATACAATCATCAAAGGACTTCTTACAACTCTAAAGTATTTCATATAACATACTTCAATAGAGACAAAGCAATGTTGATCGACGTTGAAAATTTTGGGAGTCTGAGAACCGTAATATAACTAAAAATTTTTATGTGAAACGAATTCAAGACTTTATACGACGTCTTAAAGATTTTGATGTTTCCTTTACTTTTAAGGTCTGATCCTAGGTATTAGGATCTTCGTTTGAAACTGCCAAACGACGAATTTCTCTCTTTGAACGAAAACTTTCCAAAGAATGAATACTATGAGGAAGATGTATCATTTATTTCATGAAGGAGTACTTATACTTGGGTCATATGTCTCTTCTGCATATTCCTGATACTCCTGCACTATTATCATTCCACATCATGTGTTTTGCTCCTCAGGTACAACTATCCAATACTCGGTTAGATTTTTGATGCTTCATGTTAGAACTTCTTCGCATGGTTTCGCTTAACGAACGGTTGACGTTTGATCCCACATTCAAGAAGAATTGTGTTCTACATTATCCGTTTTCGATTCCACAAGTAATCATCTTGCAGATATTGAAAAGATGTATCGTCAGGTCATGATTGTGTGACAGGGATATGAATTTTCAATTGGTCCTTTTGCTTGAGAGAATCCATTTGAGAGTTGAAGGTTTTTTCGGTGAATACTGTCACTTATATTGGTATTCAGCTTCAGCCCATTTTTATGTCCATTATATGCCTGATTCACTAAGCGAGATATGCAAAGAGATGATTTTACAGGAGCTGAAATATCTAAAAGATTAATGAATTTGTTATCTGATTATATTTTGTGTACTTCCAGCAGTTCAACTCACCAAGTGGGCAATACCTCCTATTTCTTAATTCTGTTACATAGAGAAAACTAATACATACGATTCAGATCTGCGAAGCATTTTGCATTACATTGTTGCCTAAGTAATTGCTGTATCAGATTTCATTTGGAAGATATTTGCAGAACTAAATCCAGCATAAGAAAAGCATCCTTTGGGTGTGTTATCGATATTCGATCCTCTCAGACTTATGCCACGTTGTCACTTACTTACTTTACGTTGTATTGGCCATAATCAACCCGATTAACGGATTTCGGCCCTGCCGCAATACATCCTTCCAGCGCCTCTGCTTCTGCGCGCCTACGGCCAGTTGGTCACACCAGTCGATTGACAGGGGGATTCCTCGTTTGGTCCTTCAGCGGATAGCAAGGTCTCTAACTAAATTTGCAAAGATCTGTCTGGATTTATTATTGGTGTTGCCTTTAAACATCTAAGGTTAGGCTCAGTATATTAAAGCGTCTCTAGTGTCTCGAACTTGATGCGTAAATAACAGTTCTTCATCGCAAAGATCGGAAAGAATTTGGAGATATCAGGATAACTACATCACATAGTACCATGAACACGAATTCTTATCCATTCAGGGGCATCTATTTCCTGATAAAGAGCTTCCTGGGCTATCCATAAGGACTACGCTCAAACCCAAATTTAAAGTTCAGGGCATTAGACTCCGCTGTTCGCATTACTTTAACATCTGCGGGTGCTAGTTGCCATCCACGTTTAGCTGCGTGTCATCTTGAATTATTAGCGATGAATAGCGTTAAACCTTGAAACAAGCAAGGGTCACTTGGTTGGTCGAGGGATTAGTTATGAGCCACGAATGCGAGGCTGTCCGAGTTTGTGGGTGTCTTGAACAACTGTAAATTGGTTTTAGCAGGAGCTGCAAGAGATGAGGAGACCTATTGGGTACGTTGACCCACCACTATAGTCCAGAAGAGCAAACTGCATCTGATTCCTATTATAAAAAATTTATCTAGGGGATCTGTCACGCATTGACCTGGAAGTATATCGCTAATTAAAATTATTAAAAAAGCTATAAATAAAAATGCATAATGTAAAGCTATAAACGAAAAATTTATCTTACATAGGTTAATATGTTTGTAAGTAATATGTTTGGTAAACTTATTATTCTGAATATCTGTTAGTTATTAAATTCATGAACACATAATTTTATTTGTAAGTATATTTTAAAAAAATACATTGAGTTTTTCCGGGGTTTTTAAGTGCATTCACATAAAAAGGAGTATATATTCTTACTTAAATTGGCCATAACAACCCGATTACGGTTTCGTCCTGGCCGCAACATCATCCTTCCAGGCTTTGCCTCATGCTTCTTGCGCGCTACGCCAGTTTGGGTCCCACCGATCGATGACAGGGCATTCTCGTTTAGTCTTCCACGGATACAAGGTCGTACTCTTCGCCGACTTCCGCAGATCCACGGCATAACAAATACCCGCTCTCGCCGAGCATCCTCCTCCAATTCGAAACGACAATGCCTTAGCCCAGCGCAGCCGCTGGATATTAATACGCTGCCAAGTCCATGTCGTTGAGGAGCTCATACAGCTCATTGTTGTATCGGATGCGGAAATCTTCGCCCAACTCGCCACTGGACCGAAGATCTTACGTTAGGACTTTTCTCTCGGAATACTCTCAAGGCTGCTTGCATCGGCGCTTAATAAGGTCCTTGCCTCTGCCGCCATAAAGAAGCACGGGTAAGATGGAGCGTCTTTGTAGAGTATTAGTTTTGTCGCTCGAGAGAGTCTCTGTTACTCAATTGCTATTTGAGACCATAATAGCAACCTGTTTGGCAAGAGTATCCTGCGGCTTGATTCCAGACTGATCATCATTTTTTGGTTGTAACGGCGGAGCCAAGATAAATGAATTCTTACTACATCAAAAGTATTAGTTTATCGACCGTAACCTGAATATCAGTACGCCGACTCTCTACTTGTCGATAACATATATTTGTTTTGCCTCATTTAACTGCTACCCATCTTCCGCAGACTCCCTTTCAATAGGCGCTAAAGGCAGCAGTAACATCTCGCCTTGGTACCGCCCTATTGATGGTCAATGTCGTCAGCGTACGCAAGCAACTGGACCTTTATGGGAAGATAGTTGCCATTGCGATGCACTCCCGCCTTCGCAAAACATTCTCCATTGACGAAGTTGAAGAGGTCGCATGATAAAGGGATTCCGCCTTTGTCTGAAAACCCTCGCACATGGTAGCAAAAGGTTCGGAGAGGTCCATTCCTACCTTGGACGGAGGCTGCAGGAATTGCTCAACGTCCATTCTGCATAGCCTTTATCATGCTTCGCAGGTATACCGAGCTCAGACATTGCGGCAAAAACACGATCCCTTAGGGCTATCAAAGGCTGCCTTATATCGACAAAAAAGGATGGTGTGTGTCACTTGCTTTTTCGTGGGTCTTTTCCCAGGATTTGGGCGTAGTGTGAAGATCTGGTCGCATGGTGACTTGCCAGCTCTGAAGCCGCACTGATAAGGTCCAATCAGTGTTTTTGATGAGTGAGCTTCAGTCGATTCACATTTTTAAAAATAATTGCGATAGGGCAGAATGCTTTCCCCTGTAGGTTGGCGAATAGGACATAATAGATAGGACAGAGGACACTTGAGGTTCCAATCGTTGGGCATACTTTCCTCTAGCCATATTTGTAAATAAGCTGGTGCATGCGCCCTTACTCAACTCATTACAACCGGTCTTAAACAATTCAGCGGGGAGGCCATCAGACCTTGCCGCTTTATTGTTTTTAAGTCGCATAATCTCGGACTTTGGCTCTTCACGGGTAGGCGGCGGATATCCACTCCGTCATCGTCGATTCGGGTACGGGAACATCATCTTCTTGTTTCCTACACAACCTCAGAACCCTTGCGGATCTGTACCCAAGTATTTCCAATTCTCGTCCTTGCAGAAGACGCTCCGGGTTTATAATCCTGGTTAGGCGCTAGCCTTTCGATAGAACTTTCTAGCGGCATTTCCTACATCTGTACATCTCGACATCTCACGCTCACGCCTTTCCTGTTCTCTCTTCTTGCGGTCTGAAAAGACGTCCCTCATCCATCTCCTCTCTCTATAGCTCTCGAATAATGGGCTCGCGTAGCAGCAGACTGCCAACTTTTCCTTGTATGCGGCGTTTTTCGCTGGCAGCTACCTCGCGACAACTCCTCATACCGGTACATTGATTTCGATTGGGGGTGGCGTTCGAGAAACCAAGATGCTTTTGCAGTAGTTGCGCAAGGAGTGGGAGAATGTTGGCCCACAGTCGATCCAATGTCGCTGAAGATTAGACAGGGAACGGCGAGCTTGTCTGAGAGTTGAGCGGGAGAACGCCTCAACTTGTCTTTGTGATTCGCGCTTCTTAACGTCCAGCTTCGGCACATGTACTAGGAGCGCGCAGACCTTCGAGGCGCTAGTAATGATCCGAGCCGATGTTTTGGATTCTCTAAATGTGCATACAACATCTAGTATACTGAAAACGTGCCTTCCGTCAATTCACAATATGTCAATCTGGTTGGATGTTTGATCGATCAGGGGACATCCAAAGTGGGCCTTATGGATGTCGAGATAGTGAAACCTGGTGCTGTCATACTACCATGTTACGCGAAACGGCGGAAATCCAATCAGCGATCATACCATTGAAAGGTAGGTTTTCGCGTGGGAGCTGAACTTTCGACATGTGGGGCCAGAAGAGACTTTCCGTCTTACCATCGCATTACATTAATCTCTGAGGACGATTTTGACCGGTCTTGGGCCGGGCACTTATCATATACGTCCACGGGGCAGTTTAGGTAGAAGGCATCCTTAACCCACATCGTCCTCTTCTTCCGTCGGGGTGGGGCACCAATTCGGCTAATGTTGTAGAATTTTGCCCTGTGCGGAATTGTGGCTATTTTTCGTTCACAGGGCGTGAACCCAGAGACAAGATTGGTGAAGTCTCTTAGTAACCACGAATCCGCATCCGAATTCGTGATTATCAACTTGGCAGCTGTAATCATCATCGCATGATGCCAGCCTTTTGCATTGATGTCGGTCCTACATTTCATGAGGGCATCCGCCAGCTGTGCGGAAGCGCCTACCCTGTGAAGGGTGTGGATGTTCCGTGTGCCTATTCTTAAATCGTAGTGTTTTAAACGTCCGCCGTGTTCGTCAACTTTTAGGGGGATCCTTATAGAGGCCTGCGTTTTGGTATTCACTGGATTTTATATTTTCACATGGTAGNGCGTTTTGGTATTCACTGGATTTTATATTTTCACATGGTAGGTACCAAGCCCTACGCACAACCCAAATTTAAGGTCCAGGGGATTGGACTTCGCTGCATCTAGCGGCTGCTAGAATGCCATCCCTGAGGGGCCACGAAGAGGCTGCGTGTCAACTTGCATACAGCAAGACAAGGATCGCCCTGGTGATCGCTACATTGACCACAGTCAGAAACTTTACCTTGTTTGCATGCAATCCATCCCTTCCAAGGAATATATGTATGTATGCTTAAATAATTAATTTATGTCGTCATGTTATTAAGAAAAGTTGAAAAATAAATTATTTATCAATACAATATTATCTGTGCTATTATTTTTGTGTATTATATTGTGACAAGAGTCTATAACATACTATTTCCAAATATTCAAAACAATTTCAAATTTCCTGAGAAGATGTGCTTAGAATCTGTAGTTACTACTATTTCTATCAATACAACTTTTTACTTATATTTATATTACTAATCTTATATATAAAAAATTTAATAATAAAATAAATAATTTGTTTTGTTTACATGGTGTCGAAGTCCGTAGGTGGAACAAAAAATAAAGAGAATA
The DNA here is from genome assembly GCA_005959815.1 of Sarcophaga bullata. Lineage (NCBI taxonomy): Eukaryota > Metazoa > Arthropoda > Insecta > Diptera > Sarcophagidae > Sarcophaga > Sarcophaga bullata. Next base: position 5,928 of record QOCX01000479.1, read on the forward strand.
CAGCAATAAGAAAACGTTAGAAATAATTGTTTGAACCTGTACTTTAAAAATGGCAGACACTGCAAATTTTTTAAGACCATCAAAGCCATTAGTAATTGAAGACGGCAAAGATATGGCCAAGGAGTGGAAACTATGAAAGCGGCAGTATGAATATTTTGAGGTTGCAACAGGGTTAGACAAAACCCATTTACTACTAGGCAATACAAATTTACAATTCGTTGCTAACAACAACTAACGAAACGCTGCCTGTCGTTAAAGAAAAGTTAGAGAAATATTTTACCATTGATAAATACATCACCAGATTAAGACTACCGGTAAAAAAAATTCAATTTCGAAGCATTAACTGACAGTCTTTTACGGGATCAACTCATTCTTGGCATTAAAAGTGACACCATCCGTACAAAACTGCCATTAGCAGACATAACCTTAGAATAAGTCCTTCAAATCAGTCAAGCCACCGAACTAGCACAAAAACAAACTGCAGAAATACATAGCGAAAGCGGTAAAAATATTAATATCGTACAAAAATTTAATAAATCCAAAAGCTTTGATTGTCACAATTGCGGTAAAACTCATACAGTTCGCAATTGTCCAGCTTTTCGCCATAGGTGCAAGAAATGCAAAAGACAAAATCACTATGAAAGTCTTTGCCTAAATTTATTTAAATTTGCCTACATTTTTGAAGAAACAGAATATAAAAACAGCGATACAGAAAGCGACGTTACTAGAGACGCTGACAACGATGCTAACAGCGACGCGGTAGTATTCATGATTGTGTTACGGAAAATAATGGAAAAGGAAAAAGAAATTTGCAGAAACTTTGACTATTGGAGAGAAAAATTATGATATTAAACTTGATACTGGTGATCAGTGTAATGTTTTGCCAAAAAGTGTAATCGATGAGCTTAAAATATTTAATAAAGAAATAAGAATTAAGCCTTGTCACGTAAAAAATCTAGCGTCATTTGGAAACCATAAAATGAAGGTTATAGGTAAGGTTTTTGTTAACATGCAAAATAGGCCAGAAAATGTGCAAACTTTATTTCAAAATCGTGAACGTGAAAACGTAAAACTAATACTCTTACAAACTCGTGTAAGAAACTACACTTAGTAAAAAGAGTACAAGAAATAGAAATTGCTGGAAACTTATTTGAAAGTTTTGGGTGTATAAAAAATTTTGTTTACGACGTAGACTTAGTTGAAAACTCAAGTTTTGAAATTTCCCCAGCCAGACGAGTAGCATTTAAAATTCAAAAACAGGTAAAAGCCGGTCTTGATGAAATAGTAAACATGGGAGTTATAGAACCTACAAATGAACCAAACACCCGCAATATCCCTAATGGTAGTAGTACGTAGAAATAATAAAATTAGAATTTGTATAGATCCAAATAGCGTTAATAAATATATTAAACGTCGCCACTACCCCATGAACACTCTAGAAGAAATTGCCGCTCAACTGAAAGGTGCAAAATTTTTCTCAGTTCTTGATTGTAAAAAGGGGTTTTAAAAGGCTACCTCAGCTCCCGAAATCTGCCAATGTGTTATGCAACAACTCTTTTCACATTTACCAATCGTGAAAGTTGACATAGATGACATCTTAATACACGCTAACAATTTAGATCAGAAGATTAAATCCAATGTAAATAAAGAAAAATGCAAAATTTAGCAAAAGTCAATATGAAATTCATAGGTCATACCGTAAGCTAAGCAGGTTTGCCCCGAGATCCAGAAAAAATAGACATCATCAATCGACTTAAACCATCAAATAACCAGAAGAAGTTGCAAACAGTCTTAGGTGAATTTACATATTTGAGTAAATTCATAAAGAATTTTTCACACGTTACTGCAACGTTACGAGCATTACTGGAAAAATCAACCTAGTTTTATTGGGATACAACACAACAATAATCATTTGATAAATTAAAAGAAGCTATCAGCAAACCACCAGTTCTGAAATTGTATGATGGTATGAAAAAGACGTTCTCGTCGTAAAATTTGGAAGTGAATAATTTCAGCAGTACTGTTTTCAAAAAACCTCTGCATTCATCTCCATCGGGACTGATGAACATCAGACTAAGTTTGTTGACTTACATCCCGAGAATAATATACAAACAAGGTGTCAAAATGTGCTTAGCAGATCCCTTGAATCGAGATTGTATTAATAAAGTCAGTTAAGAAGAGGATGAGAATCTTGAAATTCAAACAATATTGTCAATTTTTGACAAGGAGTTAGAGACTTTAAGGCGAGAAACAGGTGCTGATAATATCTGCTAAAAGTTGATAGAGCTGATTCGAGAAGGTTGGCCAAAGTCTAAAGAAAATTTGCCTATCGGGTTAAAACAATATTTTGATTTTAAGGATGAGCTATAAATAAACGATGACGGTATAACTTTTAAAGCCTCTAAAGTTTTCGTACCATAAAAACTGAGAACAAATTTTCACACTGGTCATTTCAGTTACGCCAAGTGTGTAGGAATGGCAAGAGAATCAGTATTTTGGCTCCGTATGAATCAGGACATTCATAATTTATTCAAAAATGTGCAGCACTCCAAGTTTAACAACGGAAAAAAACAAAAATTAAAATCGGTGAAAAACAGATGTCATGTCATGGGTTTGAAATAGGAGCAACTGACCTGTTTTACTTCAATAACGATGAATATGTTGTTTTTATTGACAGCTACTCTGGCTACCTCAAGTTTAAAAAACTTAGTGAAAGAACAACAAAGCAAGTAATTTTATTCCTAGAAGAGATTTTCTTCACGTTCCCCTCTTACTTTAGAAACTGACAATGGTCCTCAATTTTCAAGCAACGAATTTAAGCTTTCTTCATTAGCTTGGAAATTCAATCATAGCACCAGTTCGCCGTATCACCTAAATGAAAAAGGTTTGGCAGAAAAGGCAGTGCAGATTGCAAAAAATATTCTTAAAAAATCAACATATGACAGCTGCGATTACTATTTAGGACTTCTAAACTACATGAACACGCCACGTAATAATCTTGGCTCACCCTACAACGCATCCTTGGCCATGCAACAAGAAGTATACTACCAACATCAAAAGATACAATTCTTTCATCAGAAAGCCGAAGAATGTCAATATATTTGAAAGATGAGAGACATAAGCAAAGCGACTACGCAAATCGTAGTACAAAAGACAGTCCTCCCCAATTTACTGAAGGTGATACAGTAGTCACTAGAACGCAAAACCAAAGTACTTGGAACATAGCAGTAGTTAAGGCACAGATCCATCCTCGTTCTTATGTCATTGAAGATGTAAATGGAAATCAGTATTGTAGGAATTCGCAAGACATCATACTGTCTCAAGCTAAAATTACGCCTACAGCCGATGTTGTTGCAGATTCTTCAGGTCCATCCAATGCCTCTCAATCACCAAGCTTTATAAAGGAACCACCTCTCGTCCTTAGAAGATCCTCCATAATAAAAGCTCAACCACAATATCTTCAGTATAGTTAATTCATATTAAAAGAAGGATGAGAAGATGTGCTTAGAATCTGTAGTTACTACTTTTTCTATCAATACCACTTTTTATTACTATTTATACTTATTACTATTTACTACTTATACTATTTACCGTAGTCTAGTAGGTGTGTGTTGGCTTATTAGACGAAAGGCCAGGGTTCGAATCCCCGGTCAGACATCAAAAAGAAATATGAAAAAAATATTTCTTCGGCGGCTTCCTCTCAGCAGATTTTGGCAAAAACTCTGAGAGTAAATAAAATTGCCATGTAAATTTCTCAAAAATCTGTCGTTCGGAGTCGACTTTAAACTGCAGGTCCCGCCACTCATGTATAAAATTAACACATACAACATATGTGGTGTGAGAAGCTAGGCCGTAATCCTGACTGAAGGGTTGTAATGGCCAATTATGTTATGTATGTACTTATACTATTATTTACTACTCCGGTATATATAACAAACTCTAACTATCTGTTACACCAGACACTCAGTTCTTTTTGGCTCAAAAGACTACAGCCTCAGATGATTGTAAACTTAATTATTTTATAAGAAATCATATATGTTAAATAATTTATTTTCTACATATTTATTATATTATATGGGATTTGATAACTGGATAATAGAAATTTCTTTCTCTGGAAGGTATTAGTCACGCTTGATTTATAAATTTAAGGTGTAGGCGAAGAATTTATTTAATAGTTCGACATAATTGATTTCATTTTATTGTATAAAATTATCGATGCTACAACAGTATCATAATATTGCGTTTATGGGGAGGTATTGCGTATATTATGTTAGTTTGTAGTTAAGCAAAAATAATTGTGAGTAGTTTTTCACATTTAATTGTTACGTCATTTATTACGAACTGAGTTTACCGTTTTAATTTATTTCGAGGGTGTGTAAAATTTGATCTGAATAAGGAAATACAAACAAAGCATTTTAACTTGTGTGCATCAATAAACCATGAAAATGTATCATAAAAAGTAATTGCGAGATCAATTTTAGTTTAGTTCGGTTTTGTTTTCCGTTGAAATTGCTAGAAGCTGTGTCTAAGAATGTCATATTTGGGAAATACTTCGGATTTAGAAAGTGAAAAACTAGAATTTGGAAGAAATCGTGCTACGAATCTTGTTTCAAAATTACAAGCGAGTAAGATATCGAGTGAACCAAAATGGTCTAAAAAGCGAAATGATGATTCTGATTCTGAATCCACAAATGAAAATTTTTTAACAAAAGGTAAATATTTTAAGACATATACATTAGGGTGGGGTGAAAATGGACAACAAATACTTACTGCCTACCTATTACCTTAACTGTGAAATTAGAACACTTTAGTTATATATATTTAAATGACTACATCAGAAAACCTTAAGCACATTACACTTTTTATTATTAAAGTATACGCGCCAACATGGTTAAGAGAAGTTTATATTTAAGAAATGACCTTAGAGAATAGTTTTAAAAACTATAAATAGAAATTTATTCTTCACACATCCACAAAGTATGTTGTTAGCTATTCTTCAAGATGATAAAAAAATCGAAAAATATAAAAAACAAGAAAAGAAAATGTGTGTGCTAAAAGCCAAATATTAGACAACTTCAATCGAATTCGTTGGGGAAATAATTTTAGTAAATACCCAAGAAGTAAAAGCTTCAGTATCTGTTTTGTAGATCAGAAGCAAAAGATACTTTCATTCACTCTAGAAACATGGGAAGACATACTACCGTTTGAGTCGAAATCACATTTTTTTCAACAATATAACCCTTTAAAATTAGCGATCGAATGATTTCTGTTTCCGTTATAAATTTTTATTAAATATGCTTTATGTGAGAATTGAACTATTAATTGAAAAAAGGAAAAATTAAACCGCATTGGTTACATTTTTATGTATAAGTGTTACTTACGTCAAGACCTTTGTAGCCTAGCATTCACTCCCATTTTGGATTCACAGAACTTGCTTTATGGTACCTGACTTGAGAAAACCTATATTGTACACTTTACTAGTCACATAATGCAAACTTGCCAGCCTGTCATTCTATCATGGTGGAAACCGACGGTAGACTCACATGGTGTAGAACTCTTCTGATGGTTTGTTAAATTAATAGTAACACAACAGCTTCTGTAAACCGTTTTTGCTACTTATATTTCACTGTAATGTGCCAAATTCGTCCTAATTCATACTAAGAACTTCAAACGCTAGCTCCAATTCCTCTAGTAGATCAAATTGTACGTGAATAGGAGCTGTCATCGCATAAAATTAATGAAGTTCTACGTGTTCGAAGAAGGTAAATTGTTCCTCATTAATAAATATTGTCCTTGACCCAAGTTAAAAAATTAAATTTTCTTTCTTTTTAATATAATAATGTTTGACTTTATGTAGTAATGGATTACGTTGAACATGTAATTAGTGCCTGCACCATAGACAATGAACAATTGTAACAAATTCCATCGATCTAGGTCAACGATCTGGTTGTTACATAGTAGTAAAATACACTTAAGAATCAGTTCACTTATCCACCAGATTCACTGAGATTATGCATTACATTTTCTTCTGCGACTCTCTTCCATAGTTGGCCGATGCTCATTGGGAATAGTGCAAGTCCGGCTGAAGCGTCAATTTTTAGCTACAAACTCTTGAAATGTAGTATTTCTGGAACGGTTCCTGTGCAGGTCATGCCAACGCCTTCCAAAACTATATTTTATCGTCAAGGTGTGGTAGGTATTTCCTATTATTTATTGCAACCTGTTGAACCACTTTACCGCTTTTCTTCAGCATATTATTCTGCACCGCTTTGGTAGCAATTATCTTCGAGAGCTTTGGAAAGAATCTTCTGAAAGAAAATGCAATTTTAAGTTCGCATCTCTTAATTTGATGATTTACATATGGGAGGGAACTTTATAAGCAATGATGTTGAAATTCACAAATTCCATAGTCTTTTGTAAAGGATGGCCATTTGTCATACCAAATAAAATGTGTTTTCTCTACCGACGTTTATGTTACAAATCTTTTCTTCCTATTCATCTTGTAGAATTCAGAATTTAGTCGTATAAATTGTTTTCACATTGAGGATGTGATTTACCAGATTCCACATTCAAAGGTTTTTAGACTATATTTAATACAAGACACAAATATGTTACCAATATAAATACCAAGCAAAAGTTTAGGTTATCTAAAGCTAGTCTCTCTTCAGAAAAGTCTTCGCCATATCTTATCTTTCGCAGAATAGAGATTTCCAAACTCATTTTCCTGTTCTACATTGAGGACCTGCCCTTAATGGCGTCGTGGAAGCTCACCCCCCTGCGAGCTCATTCAGCTCTGCAATGCCGTGAATATAACTATTGAATGGAGCATATGTTTCGATGAAATAAACAACTGCTTGGCATATTCCTTGTCCCATTTTATGTCCAATATCCATAAGTATATTACAGATCGCGTACTATTTCTAAAACAGTACACCTGTTCCTCGTTTTGCACGGTATCGAAAATCGTGTAAATCGAAAAAATGAGAAAAACTGGTATTTTTTTAATATAATTTTATTTGTTTTAATGTGAATAACGTAACAAAGCAAACATTTTATTTAACAGCCAAAATAGTTAGAAGATTCATAAAACTTAAAAACTATGTACGTTTGAAAGCACACATAAAGAAACGCCTTTTTCCATTTTAAATGGTGTTGCTAATGCTGCCAGATAGATAAACATCATATCGTTATTTTTAAAAACAGTTAAATTATCTGTAGTAAATTTTAGAATTTATATTGTTTAAGTACATAAACGGGGAATTCTCTTTCTAATGCCATTATTAATGTAGCCAGATAAATATCTATTATCAGTATTTTTAATAGAATAGTTAAATATCAGTAAATAAATGTTATTTTAGTTATTTACTTACTATAAATTGTGTCAAAAGCTTGTTCTCATTTAAATAAATATTGTGCAAAACGAGGTATTTTTCATCCCTCGATTTACACGAGAAATAACAAAATCGTGTTAAATCAAAATAATGCAAAACAAGTATCGTGCAAAACGATGGATATGTGTACTTACCAAACAAATGTTCGATTCAGTTGTATTACTGTCTGAAAATCGATCACGATACTCTTGTCTATAATTATCCTAACCACAGTCTCAAAGTGTTTGGTTTTCCCTACCATATGCAACTGCCTTAAGTCTACCAGACGACTAACTTCCATGATACCGTTTATATCAAATAATCCGACTCTACCCGAACTGTTTTCCAGAACGTACTTGTTTAAAAAACAAGGTATATAAATATTAAACTTTCAAATATAAAAATTTTTATTCACTCAAGTATGTTGTAATTTATACATTCGGCTTATAAAACGATCACAAATAAAAATGTTTTGCTGTAAGAGAATCTTAGGAAGAATGGAAATCATTAGAAGAAAAGCCCTGAAATTGTATCACCAAAATACTATATGGTATTTGAAAGCTTTTTTTCGTTTGGTTCAAATAAATTTATAATAGGGCGAACTTCATAAGGTGGTGGAAGAATTATAACAACTCAACTTGCTTTGATCTTTATCAAAAACAACATGCATTTGTTGCTTTTTGCAATTTTACATTTTGTTAATTACTCATTAACGTCATTAAATTATTATTTTTTCCAGTTGTTTTTAATGTTGTGAAAATATGTGTAAAATATAAATGTCTAAGAGGAGAAACAGCCAAAAAATAAAAATCACGATAAACTTAAATATAAATTTCAATATAAACTCAAAAATTCTTAATTAAATTCTCATTCTGATTTCATGAAAAAAATAGCTAGCTGTGCTCATGAAAAAAAAATAATAATAATCGTAACAACCCTAAGTAATCTTTACAAAAGTATTAATAAGATTTTACTTAGTTCAAAAAAGGAAACACTAAGTTTTAGTTTTCTGTATCATAAAACGTTCGAGAATACGTACACTGTGGGTAATGTTTGTTGGTATTGCTGCAATAGTTATGCCTTTTTTCTGAGATCTGTTTATTCTCTTGGAAATTAAATTAATCGTTCTTTTTTTCGAATTTAGATATAATAATCTCATATCCTTTTTGTCGTTTCCTTAAACTTTCGTTGCATAATCATTGTCACGAAAAGAAAAAAAACGATTTTCTCCCATAGCAAAAATTTTTTATTAGAGTATTTGCATTTTTATCCTTAAGACAAATTAAGGGTAATTTCCTTAATTTGGAAGGCGATATGGATTAACTTTGGAAACCCATTTTGACGAGTAGCAGTTGCGTCTTTACTTAAGAGAGGAGTATATTACATACATAATTGGCCATTACAACCCTTCAGTCAGGATTACGGCCTAGCTTCTCACACCACTTATGTTGTGGTGTGCTAATTTTATGCATGAGTGGCGGGACCTACAGTCAAAGTCGACTCCGAACGACAGATTTTTTGAGAAAACTTTTCATGACAATTTTATTTACTCTCAGAGTTTTTGCCAGAAATCTGCTGAGAGGAAGTCGCCGAAGAAATATTTTTTTCATATTTCGTTTTTGATGTCTGACCGGGGATTCGAACCCTGGCCTTTTCGTCTAATAAGCCAACACACTACCTACTAGACAACGGCGAGGAGTATATTGCCTCTATTATTTCTAACCAAAATTGGTTATTTTTTATTTAAATTTAAGATGATGTGTAGAACTTCCTGGTTTTGATTATTTTTTCAATTTTTGTCGTCAAAAATTTAATTAATTATTGTAAACTAAATTAATATAATTAAACTTAAAGTAAATAGGAAAATAATGTAACTTTATTCACTCATTCAAAAATAATTTTTTCCTTTCTTTCTATTCCTTTCAATATTTGGTTTTATACTCAAAATAGTTTTTTAAATTCAAAGTCCCTTATGTTTTCTTTCTAAATCTCTCAAAAACAGAATAAATGGGTGTATTTGGAAATGATTATTTTAAAGGCAACGTGACTTCGCTTTTAGGCTGATTTCTATATTTATTCGCAGCACTGTTAGAATTTGTGTTGACAATGGCCCTAATCCCACGAGAACAATTGTGCTGGCGTAAAATGATAGTTTATAGGCAAGAGAGGTGAAGAGAATGGTTTTTTGGTGGCGTAAAGTTTCAACCAGCTACGACCCCGCATTACAAGCACAAAACTAAACATACACATTTTTAAAAATCAACCAAACATCAAATGAATGCAAAAACACTAATACATACAAAGCTGTGTATACGTATACATTTAATGCCAAACTAATATTCATCCCGTATGATTTGGAAAGAACAAAAATTGTGCGACTAAAAATTGTTCTCGTGTGATTAAAGCCAATGAGAGTATTAGTGCTGTCAATGCATGAAATAGAGGTTTTTAAAACGTGATGTATAAAAAATAACGCAAAAAACTTTTTAATCTTGATTTTGATAAAGAATTTATTTACAGTTTATTTTTTATTTGTTTTGCTTGTGGTTTGCCGCTGCTGCCTTTATTATAATTAATGTGCATGCAGCTTACCTGTACCATATGCTACACTCGTTAAGTATGGTTAATTTTTTTTAAATTTACATGTTTGTGAGTCGGTGTAAAAATTTATGAGTCAGAAGAAGAATGTAATAAAAGTAGAGTGAGATATATATGGCTACCACCAATTGCCGGTTGTAATTACACAACAGAAACCAAAAAAATGATGTTATGGAACACATTTAATTTTTAGCGGTTTTAATATACAAATCTATAGAACGTATTTTATACGATCAATGGAGTTACCTTTAAAACATTTATAAAATAAATCCTATCTCTTCCCCTACGTTCTACATATTGAGTTTGATTTATCAACTTAATATTAATATATTAAATTATTATAAGGCACACCAGCAAGAAATTGAGGGCAAAAGCCTAGGTACGTCAATACGTTTTACAAATTTCTTGAATTTTACGCAATATTTTATTAATTTATTATATTAAAATAAAACAAATAATTTTCAGGTTTTTCACAAACCATAAGAAAATAACGAAAACTTCCTGGTGATTACATGTTTTGCACTACCAGAATTAAATTAAAAATTTAAGAGCCAAATGTTTTAAAATATTATTGTAAGATATCCCTTAACCCATTTGATATTGTATGTACCAGGTTTTTCTTTTGTTTTCTATAAATATTTGCTGCCACTCACGCAGAAACAAATTTTTCAATTAATCTTTGTTTAAGGTTTAGCGACTACGTAACCGTTCTTTCAAATAATCTTCTAACTACTCTCTTGGAGTAATATAGGGGCTTTGTGCGTGCGTAGTAAGCCTTTGAGGACTTTGATCGGTACAACAGATCTTCACATTAACAGCAGTGTGATTGGCTTCATTGAGTCGTTGGAAGTGATAACCATTAAGAATTCTTAATTCTTCCTGACTTAGAGTGAATTTGTTTTTTAGAATGTTTAAATATCTTATTCTTGTTTCCGCAATATATTCCAAACTGCCCACAACATTCTTAACTATTTCCTGCATTGGATTGAGGACTTTATTTTTCTAATGTGTTTTCTTCAGTCAAGTAAAAATATGTGATAACGGGTATACCTTAATATGCAGAAAAATAAATAGAGAGTTCGATCTCAAGAAACGGTTAAGCAAGGTGTTTTATGAAATCTATATTTTTATATTAAGTCGTCGTAGTCTACTAGATAGTTTGCGTATTAGACGTGATGATAGTTTGCGTATTAGACGTGATGCAATAGTTCAAACCCCAAATCAGACATTTCCAACAAAACGAAATAAGAAAAAGTAATTCTTCGGTGTATAAAAATTAACGCACAAAACATAAGTGGTGTGAGAAACTAGGTTGTAATCCTGACTAAAGGGTTGTAATGACCAATTATGTATGTATGTTTAAACATTCTATCATGTATAATTAAACAATATAGTTCTGTAAACGTATGCGAATATTAGAATATTCAATGTTTTCCTTCATAAATTAATGCCAAAATAATCCAGTATTTGTAGAAAAACTTTATTTCGTATAAAAATTTGATCCAAAATTCTCTTTCAACTCGTATCATCATCAACATCTATGCACATTATAGGACTTAAAGAGTATATATTTTCACAATATTCCAATAGAATTTGTTCAACCAATTAAACTTCAATATTTTATATCAATTCGAAGAGGTATAGTACTAAATTTCTCAGTTCAGGGACCACAGATTACATTAATTTATTAACTTTTTTGCTTTTAATTATATTTAAAATAGCTCCTAATACTTAACAAAAGTTATACTTAGATTCTCATAAACTTTTGAGTATCAGTTGATTGATGATTTTTTGGTTATTGTTCTCTTTAATATGGTAACATTCTTCTTGAAAATATAGGAATGGAAATTTAAAAGTCTACGTTTAAAAACGCAATGAAACGAAAACGGCTTGATATTTTGCACAAATTTATTTTTTGTTGTGAAAAGTAATTGGAATATTATTTCATTCATATCGCTGTCGTGGTATGCTTCAGAGTACCTCATTCGATCGGACCAATTTTTGTGCATTCTTCGTATCTCGGCAATGGCGTCACGAACGTTGGCCTTCAAATGCTAAATTGTCCCTGGTTTGTCGGCATAATACCTTTCTTTAATGGCTCCCCACAGAAAATAGTCAAACCGCAGTTTCTTGGCGGCCAAGTGACATGACCATTTCGGCAAATTAAAGGGTAATCAAACGTTTTCCGCAAAAAATCAATTGTGGCACGAGTAATAGGCTAGTTGCACCATTCGTTGAAACCGTACATCGTTCACATCAATACCATGAAAAGCGGGTACAAAAAAATCAGTAAGATAGGTTTCTCCATTGACGGTAATGACTGCGCCGTCCTGCAATTTTCGCATTAACGTACCCACCAAGATGATATCATCGTGTAGTTTCTCGTTGACCTAATAATTCCCAACTTTTCTTAATCGTAAATCGATACAATTCGTTTAGTGGAAATAATTGAACGAATTTTGTTACAGAATAGAATGACATAAGTATTGCCAGATTCGCCTGATTGCCTGCCCATTATATGTAACCTCACGTAAAATGAATATTAAGCTTACAATTTTTATTGACTGCTGTTTCCAAATATCTAACTAATTGTTTAGGCTTGAAAAAGGAAAGTTAATTTAAAACTAAATAAAAAACTAACAAAAAATTAATATAAACCGTATAAGAGAGAAAGTACTTTTTAATTCACAGTGGCTCAAACGTATAATTGGACACTAGATATGAGATTATTCAAAAGCCAATTTTTCCACTTCATTGGAAATATTTCAATAAAAATTGTATGCGGTCTTATATATAATTAAAAAAAGCTTTTAAACAGTATACTTAACAGTTTTTATTTAAAAATATTTTTAAAATAAAAAGAAAACAATATGGACGAACATCATGTCAAACGTATAATTGGACAGTTCAATAAAAGGTACTGTTTTAACACATGGAACCAAAACCTTTTACTTGTTTACTGTTTCTAAACATAGAGGCATCAACTGCACGAGATGGACGGTTATGTGTTCCTCTCTCGCCTTATACCTTCTTTCAACTACTCCACTATACTGATTTATAGTATTTCCCAAACATGCTCTAGAATATCGAGATCAGGGGCTTGGATCATATCGACAATCCCCCATGCTTGAAAATAGTATATTCCTGCCTGTTAGGCAAGAACTCAGTATTTTACTTACGCCAAATGTATTCCTTTGCGTATGTAGCTAACTCTCATAAGTAAAGAGTCTCTATGTAGGTGTTATGTGGGCACTATATAGGTAGTTCTTCTTTGGGCGATGGACATAGCCCGTAACTGCACACAATATTTAGGCGGTTGCGTCTGTACAAAGAAAGTGGGCACTTTACAATTAGGATAATTATTGCGCACAGAAAGTATTAGTTTCAACAGGTATTTACATAGTTTAACAATAGGACGTTTAGTCATGCCGTTACTGGTCTGTACTTCAGCAACACGAACTCCCTGATCGCTACTCAACAGCTGGCAACAGATCTTCTTTAACTACAACTTCAGGTTGTCTTTGTCCTTTTTCTACGCTAAATTCGTTTTTCCAACAACGGGCAAATAATTGTTGTATGGCCTTAAGCCAATCCCAACATTTCAGAAATGACATATTCTCCAGAGAGGAGGTGTTTGTTACTTCTGGGACAGCAATGAGAGGAGCGGCTCTTAGGAAGGGACCTGCAGACAAAGGAAGAAGCGCGTTGGGTTTTTCAGACAAGGGGGAAATTTGACGAGCGTTTAATATCGCTTCGATCCGTATAAGTAATGTATAGACTTTTTCAATGAGAGTTCATTCTATTAATACCTTCCTCCCAGAGGCCGCCGATGTGGGGTGTATATGGTGGAATAAATGTCCAACTAAACCTCTGTGTGCTATATTTTTCCTTAAGGGATTTTTCCATACTTTTTGTAAAGTAGTTTTGGGTCGTTAAAAGTGATTTTTTCAGCTTTTTTGTTTATGTCAAGTGCAGTTGTCTAATGCGTCATCGTATTATTCGTTTTGTTATTGCTTTGATAGTGAGATTACCATATTATCTGTTATCTATACACTGTTTGTTTTGATTATTTCATTTGTTTACTATTAAAAACAATTGATTATTTATAAACTGTGATTTCTTAGGGAAATCCTGGAAAGAAAAAGAGCTAAGGCTCCTAGATTGACCATTTCGGTCAACGTTATGGCTACACATCTGAAAAATCAGAAGACTGGTTCCAAATACTTAAATAAATTTGGAATGTTAGCACAACTTAATACTACAGATATTGATCCTCCGACATCAACTAGTAACAATGCTGCTGAAGTTGTTGTTAAAAAACAAAAGATGCCACCAATTGTTATCGATTCTTCAATTGAATTTAAAAAAGTTATGAAACTTATCGGCACTAATGGTTATTTTTTCAGAAGAACTTCTATGAGAACAAAAGTCTTTTCGGAAAATATGAACAAATATTTAAGTCTTCCTGCTAACTTAAAATCATCAGATCCTTACTTTAACACACATAAAATATACAATATTGCTACTTATAAATGGTCTTGTGGGTCTTAACCAAGGCCCAACTGAATGGATTAAAGAAGAGCTCCTGACTTATCACGGAGTTAAGTGTGTTGATATTAGAGAGATAATCACACAAAAATCTACTGAGAATGATGCTCTATATCTACTTACATTCACTCGCAATGAAGTAATTAAAAAAGTTCTATTTAAAATAAAATATCTTCAAAATATCTCTCTTAACGGGAAAAGCCAAAAATCAGCTCCAAATAAAGGCCCAACTCAGTGCCAAATATGTGGTATAAATGGTCATGGTGCCGAAAATTGATTCAGACATGCCGGGTGTTTCTTGTGCTCCAGTAAGTCACAATTCCACAAAATGTTCAATGAAGAATGTCTCTAGCGGAATAAAGTACAAATGTTTTAATTGTGTTTCAAAAGGTAATGTAGATGTTGCCCATAAAGCTGATGATCCCATGTAAAACTCAATACTTATAAGCCCGTAGAAGAGCTACAAGTAAAAACATTGATAGACGAAATATTCAAACCCCAATTTTTGATACAGGAAATCATAATTTCCCCAGCTTGCCTAAATCAAATCCTTCCAAGATTTTTATCTTCCCAAATCATTTCAAGAATAAAAATACCGATCAAAATTATATTTTTCAATGGATCAGCTGTTTCCAAAACGCTATAGTAGATCTAAAAAATGTTCAACAAAATCAGACCAGCTTAATATTATAATGAGTTTACTGGAATATGCAGTGTAATTCTAAAGTTAACATAATGTTTTGGTATGCTCAGGGCATCAATTCATTATCAAAAAATCCAGCTTCAACATATTCTAAAAGATAAGTACATTGATATTGAAACACTTCTAAATGAAGAAACTAGTTTTTCTCTGCCAGGCTTTCGAGTTCATAGACAAGACAGACAAAGTGTAGGAGGTGGGGTTGCTGTTAGAAATAATATTGAAGTCAATAATTTTTCGAGATATGAAACACGTGAAATAAAGAATGTTTCAGTAGAAATATATTTACAGCATCGTCCACTTTTTGTTACCGCAATATATACGGCAAGATATTATGAAACATTTAAATATGATATTACTAAGCTTACATCATCTAATAAAGAATTTATAATCTGTGGGGACTTTAATGTAAAGCACTCCAGTTGGAATTGTCTTAAAGCTAATACGGCCGGAAATGTTTTATACAATTTGCAGTTAAGGTCCAACTTTTTTATATATTATCCTAATAACCCGACTCGTTATCCTCAGAGTACTATTGGAAATCCCACAACCATAGATTTAATGCTCACAAACACAAACTTTTTTATATCACCTTTAATATCGCATGACAATATTCTTCCCTCTGACCACTGTCCAGTAACTTTTTCTACTGAAGCTGCTGCCGAAATGGATAATACAAATAAAAATGACCTCAAAAATGTTAACTGGAATGTGTACAAATTAAAAATTGAAGATTTATTAATACATTGTAATGCACATTTGAATAATTTGTATTGATCTGAGCGTATAGATGTTGCTTTAAAAATGTTCATTAATGCTATTGATACTGCTAAGTTGTCTATGCCAAGTAAAACTTTTACATTAAACATTTTAAAAATATCTAACAACACAAAACTTTGTATACCAAAAATAAATATAAACGACAGGCCCAGAAAACAAATAATCCATCTACTAAAACTACTCTTCTGTCAATAGTAAAACAGTTAAATAAACTCATTGATAAAAATGTTAACATAGATAAAAATAAAAATTTAAATAATTTTCTCTCTCATCTCCCAACCGGGGCAAAAAGATTTTGGTATATTTCAAAAATTGTTCGAGGCAAAAATTCAAGAAATATCATATTTAAAAGCACAACAATAAAATTTCATATCTGATTACCGATAAGTTCAGCTTTATGCCGATGCAATCGAAAAGGCACATTCCTGAACATCACATATGAAAACTAACCTAGAAGTTAAAGTTGCAAAAACTATCAGAGTGTTAGATCCCATTCAAAATGTAAATATTAATAATAAAAATCTTATAACAATTAACGAAATCTAAAGAGTTGTTGTGAGTTTAAAAAATAATAAAATAAGCTCCGGCTTTCGACGAAATGTTAAACATATTTATGAAAAAATTACCAGATGCTGCCTACGTAGCTCTGCAAAGTATTTTTAATGGTTGTCTTATACTTGGTTATTTCCCATCAGTATTCAAATGTGCTAAGGTAATAGCTATACACAAACGTGGAAAAGATCCAAAATTGGCATGTAGTTGTAGACCGATAAGCCTTTTAAGTTGTGTTGATAAAATATTAGAAAAAATAATTTTATCTAGGATAAATACTTTTATTGAAGAAAGTCGAATAATAAGTGCAGAGCAATTTGGCTTTCGTCATCAACACTCGACCGTCCGCCAAGTCAAAAGAACAACAAATATAATAAAAAAAAAAAATAAGCGACAAAGGCTATCAACAGGTGTAGTTTTCTCAATAAAAAATCAGTACTAAAACCAAGTTATTATTTCACAAAACCGTCATTAGACCAATATTACTGTATAGCTGTTATATTTGGGGTAACACGGCTAAAAAACACCTCATACTACTCCAAGTTGTACAAAATAAAGTACTAAAAACAATATTTAAACTACCTCGTTTATACCACACAAGAGAACTGCATCAACGACACTGTCAGTAAACCATCAAAGAAATTATTGAAAGCATTTTCAAATAAATGTAGTATTTCTGAGTACGAACTTATCAAAAATTTATCAGAAGATACTTATTAGTTTACTTAAGTAAAACATCAAAGTTGTTATGAAATAGATTGTTCCAGTGGTACAGTTAAATTTTTCGATATTATACAAAGTTTTTTTTCTTATTTTTTTTCTTTATAAAATATTTATTTTTCCACATCCTGTATTTCTGATATATATGTTGAAATAACTTAAATTAGATAGTAGCTCATAAACTTTTTATAATTTTTAAATGAAATGCTTTGTGTTAATCAATAAATTAAAAAAAGTGAATTTTTAGTGCTTAAGAAATTTCTGCCATTATTGAAAAAATTGCTCCTCTGCGACCGCTAATAACTCCGAGCAAACTTCGAGGTGAACTGCTCGGGTAGAGAAACAAACGAAAATTGCTTTTAGTATGAATGGACCGGCAAAGTCAACTCTGATCTAAGTGAAAGGTAAAGAAAATTAAACTCTTTCACAGGGAAACGCTCCCATTATCTGATTTTGTAACTTGTGTTAAAAACGGTGCAGGTTTTGCAGTGTCTAATGCACTACCGCATAAGATTCATCAGCCTTGGAATGTAAAATCATTGTTGAACGGTTCTTAACATTAAATAATGTTTCACATGAAGCAAGATTTGGTGAGTATATTCAATAAGAAGTTCAGGTAGGGAGGACTTTTCAGGAATAATGATAGAGTGCTGCTTGTTGAAACTTAATCTTAAGGGAATTCGACTTTTCCGACTTATAGATCGATTGTTCTCAAGCCAATCATGTTCGAAATGAAAATAAATTTGATGTGCATTTAAAATTACAACTGTTTTCCACGATTGATAAAGCGAAAGCAATAACTTAAATCCTTAATACTCTGGGGAATGATGAAAATTCGCTCAAAATATCTTCGGTTGGTTTGTAAATGAAAATATGATATAAATCAGGAATTCTACTACAGTTGAATAAAAAATACATGGCTTGGGCTAACATTCACGGGTTTGATTTAGTCATGGAGCACCGTGTCACCACAAATTGCTTTCCAAAACTCCCTGCAGAGTGAATCCTCGAATTCCAAGATCGGCTAAGTTCTCATATATTTATATACTTCCAATGATCAAGTGATCTGTCTAACACGATTAACTGGGTGATCTGACTAAAACGATTGACTAAGAAATGCAATTGAAGAATCAGTATATAAAAATAGTTCAAAGGGGAATTTTATTCGTCTCATTAAGCTCTTTGCAAATTTATATAATAGTCATGCTCCTTTTCAAAGGCGCAATTTTAATTACATCGGGTAATTATAATTATAATTAGGGTTAATCGGGAGAGATAAAAAGAAAATAATTATTAATTCTTTTTTAAGTTTGGTAAAATATCCACAAGGAATAGGGACATATGAGAACATTTAGGGAGTTCACGAGGAGATGTGAGCGATTGATCCCATAGGGCTAGAGTTAAACTGGGAAGTTTGGTCAATCGTATGAGTATCTGATCCCAACTTTCTACTTCTACACCTAAGAGTAGCT
>QOCX01000479.1:24687-56110 GCA_005959815.1 Sarcophaga bullata
TGTATTCTCCTAATGGACTCGCTATCCTCGGAGTCTGTAGCGGGGATGTCAAATAAAAGTTTTATCTGGTTATCCACGAGAACTCGTTTGTTCTCGTATCGAATTTGGAGCGCATTCCATGCTATGTCGAAATTATCGTGAGAAAGAGTATATTTTCACAATTGCTTCAGCTTCACCTCTAGTTTTATTCCGGAGGTGATATAATTTAGTGGCGGGAGAGAGCTTCGTACGGTTTATATACATTGCTGTGAACACGTGTCGAAATTATTGCAAGGCGGAAATTTAATGAAATTTCCAGAATTTGCGGGCATCAATGTTTGGGTGAGGTGAAATAGAATAGCGGTGTGTTGATTGAAATCCAGAATTGTTTGTAGCGTTTGTAGCGTTGTAGAGTGACTCTCATCAAATCTAAGTTTTGAGAATTGCACAGATAATAAGCATCCATACAAGTATCGAAATTTCTCTTTGCTTCCTGCTTAAAATCTGGCGGAACTAAGTCGTCGTGTTATAACATGAATTTTTTGTAGCATGAGTCGAATTCGCTCCAACGAGTTTCCAAATCCTTTAATCTAACCTCAAGAATTGATTCTGTTTGGACTTCAACTGAGCTTCCATGAAATTTACTACAAAACTGTAATAAATGTTTACTATGAAATAGAAAATGCTCCTTTTGGGAATCTTGTGAACTAGATTTGGAAGTCATTTTAATACGAATTACGATAATGAGCGATAAAATAAAATAAAATAAGAAACCGTATCCGGGTTATAAATATTATCTTTAAGCGATAGTAATTACTAGATGAAAGAAGTGTAATAAAGTTCCTTAGTTTCGTGTTTTTTTAAATTTAGGGGGTTATTAGGGGCCAACCGTGACATTGGATATGGAATCCAGTGCTCCTATTGCAAAATGTGTATTTTGAGAAAGTATTTCAAGTACATTTTGAGTTTACAAAATAATTTAAAAATTAAACGAAATTGTGTGTGACTATGAAAGTCACACTGATTTAATTTGAAATATGTATGTAGGTTTAAGTATTTGTTGTTTTAATTATAATAATGTTAATAATACCTTTTTATGATGGGGAATTTTTATAGGGGGGTGCGTAACTAGAAGTTTATGTACACATTTATGTACAAGGTATTATGTTTGTATTATATGGCAATTTTCTTTAATTTAATTTTTTGTTTGTAATATATATAGTTGTGTTCAAAATAATAGGAGTGCTCTTCATTTAAAAGCAAAGTTTAAAACTAAGAAAACTATCTTTTGTGTATACTGAGCTTTATATTCGTATAATGTATATTGAGCTAACATATTGTTTAGACCCAGTACCAGCAACTAAGTCAATTTTGCTTTCATCGGTCCACAGTATTTTTCGCCATTTTTCTTTCGGCCAATTGATATGTTCTTGGGCAAACTTTAAGCGTGCTACTGCCTTGTCAGCAATGCCACTTTTCGGGGGCTTCTTGCGAAGAAATTGTTTTACATCAATCGTCTGCGAATAGTAGGACCAATTACGACAAGATTCAGATCCTGTTTGTTCTAATATTTTTTAGAATTATTTTTTCTTTTAAATTAAACAAATTATAATTTAAGACTTACACAACGGAACTAGTGAAATCTGTAAAGACAAACCAATATACAAAAACCAGAATTTCGGTAAGAAGTACGAACTGCACTGAATGAATTATCTGAAAATTCAATTTATTTTATTACTTCAGTTTACTTAAGACTAACTTATATCTAATACATAATTACGGTTATATTTCTATTAAGCACAACGGTTGGTCTTGAGTGAACGGACAAACAACACAACCGTTGGGTTAAATGAACTTAAAAATATTGACTTTGCACGATGAACTTAAAAATATTGACTTTGCACGGCCAATATCTTTAATCCTATTAGGACCGAACAGATGCCGAAGAATTTATTTTGCTGTTTCGCACAATTCGGCAGTCATCGAGAGTTGATGTTTTGCGTTGCCCCCATGCGTTTCGGTCTTTATTATAAATTTTAATGCATTTGCGATCATTTGATCGGAATAACTTAAGGTTTCCCTTATTCCTTTATAAGTTTTGCCTTGTTTTCGAAGATCTTTAATAAGTTCTCTATTTTCTTTAGAACAGTGCTTGCCTTTTCCCACTATAACAAAAAATTAAGTGAATCACTGTAGAAAAAGTTTTAATTTCATTTTTCCATACTCACTTTTCACTTTTTTTTAATTATATGCTATTATATTTTTATTTTTAAAAATCAGTATTTTTTTGATCAACTGGAATTAAGGGCAGGCACAGAAACGAATCAATTTCATCGTAAATATTTAAGTTATTATGGGATTCTCTTTTGTATTTTATTTCTTACATTGCGTTGTAACTATCGTTAACTATCTCTTGTTTTGTAAATTGATATAATAAAAAAAATTGTAATTTGAATTTATATGGTAGCGCTCCTATTATTTTCAACACAGGTGTATATTTATTATTTTTTACAGCACTAAAGTTCGCTTAATGTTTTTGTTTTTTTGACACGTTTTTGGGCACTTTCTTTTTAATTTTTCTTTTTATTATTTTACTCTTTTTTGTTTTTTTATTTTATATTTTTCATATGATTAGTTATTGTTATTATAATTTACTTTTCTTAAAAAACAATTAATACTAATATTTTTCATTCTAACGTTTTTTCACGGTGAATAATGCACTAACCCTTTTTCACCGGTGTAGGCACTTATTCTTCTTCTCTTTTTTTCTTTTTTTTTATATCATATATTTTTTTACCGTTTTTCGTGGATTGTTAGTGTTAACTTATAATTCTGTGGACATATTATATTTTCCGATATTTAATTCCACCTTTTTCTTCTTAATTTTCAATTTACAATTTCCTCTTTTAGGTTTTATTTTTTTTATAATTTTGAACATTAAATTATTTAATTAATTAATTCACTTTTTACTTTTCTGTTTAATTTTTATTAATTTAGAAAACCTTTTTTCTTTTCTGTTTCCGCTTTTGTATCACTTTTCTAATTTATATATTATCAATTTTTATATTTTATTTTCTACTTACGATTTTAATTTTAATTTTTTTCTTGTGTGTGTATTAATTGTAATTAATAATTTTTATTTTCACTTGCACTTTTTTTTACTAATTTATTTTTCTTTAGTGTTCATACCTCTTTTACGCTCGCAATTGTAACGATTAATGCGTGTTTAGTTTACATGCCTCATTCTCCTTGTTTTTCCCTTTATTTAAATTAGGCCCCACAGTGAGAGAACGATTCCAACAGTGTTGTTGTTGATCTTTATTATGGGATATTGTAGGAAAATTAAATTTTTGATTTCTCTCTTGAGAGTTGAGAGTCTTAGAGTTTATTCCAAAGGTTACGGGGAGTTCGCGGGGAGAACAGAGGATCAAAAATAAGGAATGTTATTTTAGGCAGACTTTCTTGTGGAGATTGATAAATAGGGGGTCAATAGCAAGTGTACCAAACTTCAAAGATAGTTGCAATTATAATTACCAATGTAATTATAATTAGGGTTAATCGGGAGAGATAAAAATAAAGAATTATTAATTAATTAAAATTATTAATTCTTCTTTTAAGTTTGGTAAATGATGTGTTTGCGATGTAGAGTAACCAAATGTATTAAGAGTGTGTGTATTTTGATGTTTTAATTTAATTTGTTTTTTATATTGGTATGTTTTGCAATAAATAAGTTAATTTTTGTGTAGAGAAAAAGTAAATGATTTAAATTACCGAAAGAATTAAAGATTGTAAAAGATTAATGTTTTAAAATCAAAAGAGAAGATAATATTTCAAATGCCAAAGTGTAAGTAACTTTACAAATTAATTTTATATTTCAAGAAAATTCAAATTTTATCTATCGATTAATCTATTATCTATTTATAAATTATCTATAAGGTAAAGATACCTGTAAATAGTGTTGGTAAACACAATTCAATTGTATAATTCAAAAAAGTTTGAAATTCATTTGTAAATTTATCTTAATTAGAACGGTTAAAATTCAATATTGGTAAAAAAAGATTATTGTCCAAATTATTATTTGGACAGCTACAATAGCAATAGGCAACCTAGAGACTTAAATAACTTAGCGATGTTGGATAAAATTTGTGGTTTAGTAGTAGATGATGAAGCTCTTATAGCTTCTGGTACGTAGTAAACTTGGCTTTCCAATGTTACGTATAGTCTTTAATTAGCTAGCGTTCCAAAATTTCGAAACATTTTCTTTAAGGTCTTCCCGGGCAAAATTTTCTAAAAGAACACAGTGATTGCTGGTTATCTTCTTCAAGAGAATTACGCCAGAGATCAATGCTTTAGTAACAAGAAGAGGCTATTGCGCATGGTTATTTACAATCTTGTCATAATTCAAGAAGTGTTCTCAGTGCTAAATACGGTGCGCTATTAACCTGTTTTTAACTGAAAAGCTTAAATTGAATTGTCTTGTTTCACTTGAAATGCCACCAGTGAATACACATTTATTATATCTCTATGACATAATAATTTACATAAGGTCTCCTGGAAGGGCTGTGTCTTGATATAAAACATCGTTCAATGAAAAGCCATTATACATTTTTTCAGATGCGCTAGGACGATGTGATGTGGTAGAAAAGAGAAGAAATGTTTTGTCGTTTAAAACTCGTTCTTCCACGTGATCAAAATCGCTATATTCAAGAATTTTATCGAGTTTCTTCCCCATCTGAAAGTATTGTGCAAAGGCTAAGTTTTTAGATGAACCCAAAAAGATTTTCTTGGAATAGTTTTCCTTAAAATACAGTCTTACCGAGTACCTTCTCTCTGATTGACATTTTCCATTGTTTCGATAAAAAATTTTCACAATATACATCCGAGTGGATTTTTTTCTTTTCTACCTCCTCTAGTTCTCAAAACTTTTTCATTTGGCCATGCAGGGCAGATCCCTCTACTGTTATAGAATATTAGTTATGCGTATCAATGGGTTCTGAAATTGAGAAATGTGCTAAATATTAGATTTTATTCCGTTTAAATTGTAAATAATCGCTTACTATTTATTACATGTTCAATTGGATCTAGTTTAAAAATATATATATCCTCTAAATCACAAGAATCAATAGCCAGTAGATTGGTTTTCTATATGGGAGAACTAGGTAGAAAATGGACTAATTACGGGGCAATAATTGGTTTAATTGGAATGGAGAACTTGCACCTTTTCGTTCGCTAAGTGTTTGCAAAGAAACTAGGAGACAAACAATTTGTGCAATATTTGTTATCTATACAAAATTTATTCATTCTTTTATAGATACTTTTAAAAATTTCCTACACTATTACAAGAGATGACTTTTTTCTACAAATAAATTTCTTCCTACCTAATTCGGCTTGGGAGTGAAATATGTTTGATCTTGTCCCTGCACTTTAATTCCAATTTGGCTTCTTTATATCGAACATCGCGATCCTTCCCTTGAGAAAATTTTCCATTTTTAATTGGGTAGATCTTGACGATTAGTTTTGAGCTGTTTGAATTGACACAATCTGTTTTTTTTTGTTGATTAACTAAAATCCTGAGATGCTCAAACCGGCTTTGAAGCGCTTCCCAAGCTAAATGAAATTCTGTCCAACTAATCGCATCTTTTTATGATTCTCCCTTTACTTTAGTTCGGGAGTACTGGAGTTTCCACACTTAATATATGTCCTTGTTTTCCAAAAACTAAAGATGAAAACCTTTTCATAAATTCCGGAAATTTTGTATATAAATTGCATATGTATGTATATATTTTTCCTTTTTCTAAATACCTAAATTAGCAGATTTCTGGCAAAAACTCTGAGAGTAAATAAAATTACCATGAAAAGTTTCCCAAAAATCTGTCTTTCGGAGTCAACTTTAAACTGTAGGTCCCGCCACTCATGTACAAAAATTAACACACACAACATAAGTGGTGTGAGAAGCTAGGCCGTAATCCTGACTGAAGGGTTGTAATGGCAAATTATGTATGTATGTATGTAAATACCTAAATTTTTTCTTAGAGATTTTGTAAGTCTTACCAACCACAATTGTACTCTACTTACTTTTTTTGTTGTCTTACTCTTTAAATACCCTTGATTGATACTTTTAAACCTTTTTTTCTGGTAATGAAATTGTTGATAATTATCTTCCTGCCTCTAATTTTTCCAGTTGTTTCTCCTTTCGTTTAAATTTTGATTCCGATTATTGGACTTCTTGTCCTTTTCCTCATGATGGGGTTGATGCAGTGAAGGCCCACTTTTATACCTGTATGCCTTATGCCATTCTATGGTTGCTGCGATTGATGCTGGTAGCGCACAATAGCCTAGTGGAGCTTATGCCACTCTGCGGTTGATGAAATTAATGCTGGCAGCGCACAATTGCCTAAGACGTCGAGTAAACCTTATGCCCTGTTCAAATAGCAATTCTAGGACGCTAGGAGTTGTTGAAGGACCTATTTGTAGACTCCAGTAGTCAACTAAATTTCTAGGGTCTATAAAAAATGAGATGTAAATTGTTATATAAATTAAGTACTTTTATGTTATAGTTATATAAAAAAATATTTTTTCATGTTTATCTATTTTTATAACTTTATTTCACAAACTTAAAAATAGAACTGAACTTAAAATTGATTCTGAAAGTTAATTACGGTTTGGTTACAAGCAAAATAATGCTTTTTAGCGTTATACTAAACTTCAAAAGGTGTATCAGATGCAATATTTACTAATTGTGTTTCGTAATCGTCAGGATTATCATTACCTTATTTCAGTTTGGGTGAATAAATGTTTTTTTTTCTTTTTTTACTCTTCCCCTACGAGAGTCCCCGTTCATCCAAAAGTAAGGAATTTCCGAGACTCTTGTTATGTTGCAATGTTCAGATTTTATCCTTTTTGAAAAATCAGGCATGGATGTGTGGAACGCTGGAACCGTTGGGATTACAACCGATTTTCTATTTTTCTTCCATATTTTCGTCATGATTGACAGAGCAGCTAGACAGGTTATGCCAATCAAAGCAAATCCAAAGTTTATTACAAATCCTTTTGAATATTGACAAATCGATTGCTTCCATATTATTATTTTTCAATTTTTTTACCATGTCCAGGTATAGCGTTCTTCTATATTTCGCTCTAAATATTTTGGTTGTAGCATAGCTGGTAATGGTTGAATTTTAGTTCTTTCGAAACGTTTATAGGTTTAAGCATCTATGGACACAGACCCATCATCGGCTGCCTAGCAAACTACTGTTAGCGGATTTACTTTTAATCAGATCTGGTTAACAATACATTACTTTGCTTACATATTTTCCAATTTTAATGTGTCTTATTACAATTTTGTTACAAGCGTTAACATTGGTTTTGGGAGTACTTAAAATATAAACAACTGAATTAAGATCGGAAACTACTTTTACTTCGGCCATTTCAAATGCCTATTCTAAATTTACAAATGATACAAAATCTTTCGTTCGACAAAAGTACAATAGAGTTGATTACTCCTACTTTCGCCTAATGAATGGCATGTTGTATGTTTAGCATTTCTTCCTTTATAATGTATAATTGATATTTCAGTAATTTTAGAAGTTGTACATCAATAAAATTTTTCTTTTCTGTCATTTTTAACAAATTGTTCGTTCGTTGTTTGTTGATTTTTTCTATTGTTAGTTTATTAATAACTACTTGCTTATTATTATTTCTCAATAGGCTGTTGGTTTTCTTTGTCAAAATTTGTCATGGTCTGTGTTATCTGCTATCCATTTCCATGCAGATCCTAGAAAATTTAGGGATCTTTTTGTCTTTGGTAATGGGTGGAAGAAATAGGATGGTTGTACGTCTTTATTTAGAGTATTTATTTAGTGTATAAGTTCCTGACATCCTTGTATGTCTATAATATGGATTAGTTTTAATTTCTTTGTCTTTAGGTTTACATGTTCTGAGTTCATGTTCACTATTTGAGAGTGTGAAAAGTAACCTGGACATTAAGTTGAATTTAATTCCTTATGTTATTCTCGTGCACAGTCTTTCCTTATTGGGTTATGACAACTGTGTTTCTATTTTCTTTAACCACTTCTTCTCTATATGCCCTACTGAGTTTAGATCCTATCCTTTTATTTCCTTTAACAAATAATGTCTGCCAGGGTTCATAAGCCTTTATTGTAGTTTCCTTTCTTTGAGGTAGTTAATATCTTCTAGTTGTTTTTCTGTAAGTCTTTTCAGCATACCTAGTGTAATTCTTGAGGGTCCGTAGTGGCTCTACTTAAGAAAAATGCTTCAAATGGTTTATTCTTAGTGGTAGAATGCATGAAATTGTTATATTCGTAAGTAGCCATATGTAAAATCTCTGGAAAAGTGCTATATGCTTTTTCTGGTTGTAGACAACGCACCATTTCAGAAAGTGTCCATTTGCACTACTGCTTTAAGGTAGTATCTTGAAAACTTGTATTCTATATTGATTTTCAAGTATGAAGATTATTGAAGCTAAATTAAATGACTTTTCCTTATCAATCATTACTATTTGCGGTATACCAAAAGCAATCAACACTTCTCTAAGTGATTCTTTAATGTCCTCGGCGCTTCGAGATCTTAATATTTTAACCTGAGCAAATTTACAAAATTTATCGATAGCCCTGAGTATGCTCTTCTTTTCTATAATGAAAATGTCTATGTGTACTATTTGTCCCGAGTATTACGGAATGGGTGTTTCCTGAAATGCAATATTGTTAGGGTGTCTACTGTACTTATTCTCTTTACAAATTTTGCAAACACTGGTAACTCTTTCGATCTTTGAATGCATTTGTGGGAAATAAAAATTCTTGTTCCTCCTCATTCTTCAGATCTGTAATCTTATTTCGAGAAATGATAGGTTTCCTGCAACTTTCCCAAAATCTCATCAGATGTTTTAATGCAATTAGTAACAGACGTATTTAAAATTGTTCATAAAATCTGTATGAGAGATTCAGTAGCAATGTCAGGTTCATGTATAATGTGTCGGTGATATGTTGGGAACGTAATTTCAAAGTTACGCGATGCTTGACTTTTTCAGTGGATAAAAAATTTGGTTTTTGAAGGCATTTAACAGAGCATCTGTAAACTGTATTAGGTTTTCTGTATTGAGTTGCAGTCAAGGTACTGCCAGGCTTGTTGTTATAATTCTTAGTATGCCTTGAATTTGTATTTACTCATATATTATAATTCATAGTATGCAAGGCGAATTCATAGAAGGTGGCCTTAATAAGCCAGCTGTGGTATATCGTCGATGTCAAAATTTTTTTGTTTTTTGTGTATTTTGTAACTCATTTCGTATTCATAAACCCTCATATGTACCGCATGTATCCTTAACGATACGAACTAGAAATTCTTCAGGATTACTTTTTCAAAGCGAATTATATTAAAATTTTTGCAATATGATTAACAATATTTAAGCCTTAACGCTAAATACATATATCCTTTAATTTACAACCTAGATTTACTATATTTATATTTATTTAGACGAGTGATAAATACCAAAAAAAAAAAGATTCGGTCTCTCCAACTAGGTGCCTAAACTATGGCAAGTAAGAAATAACATTTGCCGCTGCCATTTTTCTCGATGACCATATAAGACAATGTTCTTTACGTAAAGCGGAAATGTTATTGACTGTATGAAATAATTTTTTTAATTATAGGTGCTTCACTATTGTGTAATTTGGCCATGATACCAAAACCGTACGAATTTTGAGTATATAAAATGAATTTTTTTGTTTTAATTGCCGTAATTAATTTCCTAAGTAGGTTTAAGGTTAATTTTTTTGACAAGATGATACATTTAACAAAAACAAATGCCTGTGTTTTTGTACTGTTGTATTTGTTGTATTATTACGGTCACCTCTTAGAATGAATTCGCCTTGATAGTATGCCTAGAATTTTTCATTATTATTTTTTCATTCTTCGTTTGTGAATTCAATTGTTCATTACAAATTGTAACTTTTATTACTTTTGAAAAATATGAAATATATACTTTAAATAATTACAAAGATCATATTTATCCTTAAAAACGCAACAGTTCATGAAAGTGCAACAGGGCTTATTGTACAAAATTTCATTTGATATATCTTCAAGTGGAGTGCAAGGTAACACTAACATTCTAAACACGGCGTTAGTTCCTAATTTCGAAGGTTTTGATCCGGCTAAGGAGTCGTACCGAAATTATATACAGCGGTTCGAAAATGATGTCACAATGAAAGGCGTTGATGGTAATAGGACATATTGTACGAAGCTGCTTTTAAATTCAATTGATGCTAAGCATTTCGATAGGGTGACATCATTAGCTGCACCAAGGATAGCAACAGAGCTGCAGTACGAAGATTTGTTGAAAGTGTTGGAAAATTATTTGGCTCCAAAAAGAAATGTGCTGGTTGCACAACATAAATTTTTGCCGAGGTATCAAAGTGAAGGCATGAGATATTATCGAATTTGTGTCGGAGTGTGCGTGCAAAAGTTCAATTGCTGATGTGTTTTTGAGGGCACAATTTTTCCATGGGATTAACGACGGCGGAATGCGCGAACAACTACTTCAATCCGAGTCATTTAAATATGATGAAATTGTTTTAAAAGCGGTGCTGCTCGAGGAAACGAAATTAGATTCGAAAGAATTAGCACATGCTACAATAAATTTATCCAGTCTATCCGTAAATAGAATTTTCAACAAAAAGAAAACGGTAAGTCGTCCTAAATTTCAACAATCGCAACAAAAACGAAAAATTATAAGCAATTGGGTATTGCTGGTTTATGTTTACGATGTAGTCTAAACGATCATTTTGCGAAGGAGTGCCGCTGCAATTCAAAAATAAAATGCATTTTATGTGCAAAACAAGCTCATGTAGCAAAAGTCTGCATTTCTTCTCTTTTGGCAAATAGTCCTAATGACGGACCTAAAAATCAACTTAGTACACATGAGAATTCAACGAATCAAGTGCGAAGCGAAAGCTCTGAGTATGGAATATACAAAATTATTGATATTTTTCGCAATGATTATTCAAATGGCGAGCGAGGGGAAAATGATTAAATTCAAAGTAGACTCTGGCTCTGGCCATTTGTTTTTGCCTCGTATCATGTTCAAGCCCTTAAAGCTGTCTAATGATATAAGCCCTATAAATATAATTTTCCGTTCTTATACGCAAGGCTTATTTGCAGCAGATGGGAAAATACGAGTACACGCAAAATTCAAGAATGTTTCGATTTTTGATGATATTTATATTGTACCAGATGGTTGTACAGCCCTAATAGGCCGAACCTGGATACGTCACCTAGGTATTAACCTTAATGAATTGGATCGAATTTGAACAGGAAATTGGGTGTATCCCAAATTAGTTTTGTTGCGAGTGCGTGAAAATGCCAACCCTAGTTACACAAAATAACGTCAAATCCCTTACGCGTTGGTGGAACGAGTCAACAAGGAACTTGACGATTTGGAAAATAAGGGAATCATCGCGAAAGGAGCCAACAGTGATTGGGGTTTACCATTAGTAGTCATAGCTAAAGCTGATGGTGGAGTTCGTCTTTGCGTCAACTATAAGGTAGGAGTAAATCAGAGACTGGTAGATGCACGTTACCCGATACGTAAAATTGATCACATTTTCAATAGCCTAAACGATTCGAGATTTTATTGCCGCCTTGATCTTTACAAGGCTTACTTACATGTTCCCGTTGTTGAACATTCTTCTGAAATTTAGACAATTTCGATACATTGAGGTACATTTCGGATGAATCGCCTGTCTGTCGGAATTAAAACTGCTTCTGCTGAATTAAAATTTCCGAAGACAGAATCCTATTTCGATGGTATTGTGGTACATGGAGAGACATTAGCAGAGTGCAAGGCTAATTTGATATCTTGTTTGTCTCAACTGAAGAAGTACGATCTTCATTTAAATCTTTCAAAATGTACATTCTATCAAAGATAGATTGAATTTCTGGGACACACCGTAGAGTACAACAAAGTACGCAAATCTGTTTCTAAAGTAAAAGCCATTGTTGAGATGCCACAACCAAAATGTGTGGAGGATGTTCGTAGATTTGCGATTCCACTTTATTACATATAAATTCATTGAAATCAAATTATAAGTCAATCCGAGACGCTACAAAAAGGGATGATCAACTTTCAAAAATCATGAATCAATTACGAAGTTTAAGCCATGTCGATTCGAATATACAATTGATTCCGATATTTTATTCAAAGGGAAAAGGATAATAGTTCCTAGTTCACTTCACAAGCCGTACTTAATGAACTTCATTATACACGCATTGGTATAAGCAAGATGAAGCAGTTGGCAGGAAGATACGTATACTGGACTTCCATAGGCAAGGACATCGAGAGGTACGTTCATTCGTGTGCTGCGGGTGCATCTGTTCACGACAGTCCTCCAAAAGCTATTTTACATCCGTGGGATGAACCACAACACAATTGGGATGAACCAAAACACAATTCTTGGTAGTTGTCGATGCTAAATCTAAATGAGCAGGAGTGGGCGTATGATCCTCAGAACTGGATTTCCAGATGTTATGGTATCTGATACTGCAACCATATTCAAAAGCAACGAGCACCAAATAGATTGGCCGAAAGGAATGTCCAGGCTTTAAAAAAACGCCTGGCAACAATGTCAGACGATATGACGTCCATACCTAAAAAGCTTCGGGAGATACTTTTACTTTACTTTTTTTACAAAGCGACCCCTCTACAGAATGGGAAATCGCCATTTGAGCAGTATCTTGGAAGACAAATTAGAATCCGGATAGATGCCTTAAAACCAAGTTTTATAAAAATTCTGTTCCTGAAATAACAGTCATACAGCAAGATATTAAAATATTAATAAGCCAACATGGAAACTTGCGACTATCACTAAAAACTTGGTCGTCTTCACTATATTGTTCGTCTCGATGATGGATTCATTTTTAAACGCCATTTGAATCAAATTCGCACCACTAACGAACAGGCACCCCAACCCACGATCCATCCAAATGTCGCTGACTCAGATAATTATCCAGTTATAGATCCGAGCCTCTTACAGTATCAAGCTGTAGTACTTCCAATTCCGACACAGGAATAGTGTGATGAATCAACAGTGCCGTCTTCTCCTACAACTGCAGAACTATCACGGGAATAAGTACTACCGTCTACTTCTCAAATGCTGAATCAACACCAAACTGATGTACATCTGTGTGACAACGGAAACCCACGTCTTATCTTAGCAATTATATGCGACATTAAAACTAAGTGGGGGAGAACTGTTGTAATTCTAAATATGCCTTGAATTTGTATTTACTAATGTATTATAATTCATAGTATACCTAGAATTTTTCATTAATATTTTTTTATTCTTCGTTTGTGAATTTAATTGTTCATTACAAATTATAACTTTTATTACTTTTGAAAAATTTCAAATACATATTTTAAATAATTACAAAGGTCATATTTATTCTTAAAAAAGTAACAGTTTACAACACTTCTGTTGCAGTTCATAGTAAACATTTTCGAGATTTTTTCCGTCATTTTAATTTAAAGTTTGAATTTTTATTATTCAATGCTTATGTCAGAGGAAATTTATCTGTAAATATTTTTATTTTCGATGACCCGTAAAAATAATTCCTTAAAGACTTCAGTGCCCATATGATGGCAAGAAGCTTTTTTTCAATGGTGACGTATTTTTTCTATTCTGTTAAGGGTTCTTAATAAGAATATGATTGGTCCTAAAGCGTAAATTGAAGCATCTGCTGTTAGAACAAATTCTTTTTAAAATCTAAATAAGCTAATATTGCATCGCAATCAATGTGGTTTTTAATTTTATAAACGCATCTAAAGCTTTTAGTAATTTATTTTTATACCCTTGTCAGAGATAATGAATCCTAAGAATTCCACCTCATTCTTCCAAAACTCACATTTGCCAGTTGAACTTTCATTTTCGCAAATTTGAAAGTTCTTTGTTTGGCAATGTTTGTTCATCTAATTTACAGTAGTCAATGACTATTTTGATTTTTTTTGTACTGATGCATCAGCAATTTTAGGCGCAACCCAAATTGGTACGTTATAGGGCGACTTGGAAGTTCGAATGATACCCTGTTTCAAAAGGTCTTTGAGACGAAGTCGATCAGATTATTTGGGTTAGACATATTTCCGTTTTGTATGCAGTCACTACTGAGAGATTATAATAGGAACTATCTCACTATTGGAGAGTCCCATAGGAATCGCAATGGAAATAATATTTACAAATATTTCACTTATAGACTAAATTCGACTTAATTACTTTTCTATAATTTTTGTTTTTTAATCGAATAGTTTAAAATTTTCACTATTTAAGTTTAGAAACAAATTTTTTAAATATTTTAATAACGATTTTAATATATTTTCACTTATGTGAATATTTTTAATTAATTATTCTTAAATTATTCTTACATTAATACGGCAAATATGAGGCCGGTAGGGGTTTTATTAACTTTCATTAAAGTCGGACGCCAATGAAGTAAATTTATGTTATACTTTATACTTTTTTTTCATTTTTATTTATTTTTATAACTTTATTTCACAAACTTTAAAATAGGAACGAATTTTAAAATTGAATCTTAAGCTTAATTACAATTTGTTGTTTGTATTTAATAATTGTGTTTCGTAATCGTCTGGATTATCGTCAGGATATTTCAATTTGGGTCCTTTTTTTTTGAACTTATATATATATATATGTATTCTTCCTGAACATATCTGTATACTTAAGTAAAACGAAAAGGCTTTAGTTTTGGTGTAAAACTTAAAATCGTTGTTGCCTTCTTGGCTGTTTCTAAACAACTAACCTCCTACAGTTAATTCTGGGTGTTCAAAAAGTATATATATATATATATATATATATATATAATATAGTATATATATATAATATATATATAATATATACTATATATACTATATATAGTATATATATATTAGTATATATATATATATATATATATACTATATATATTATTATTATATATTATATATATATATAATTATATATATACCATAAGCATCGACTGCACGAGATTGGCGTAAAATTTCGGGGTTATGTTGTTCCTTTGTAGTCCAATTCCTTGTTTCAAAGGCTCCACTGTGCTTATCCTGGATATGTAGATATTACTATTATTTTTTCCAGACACACTTAATAGCGTAAATATTTTTACTGTCATCATATCAAAACCAAAATCTATATAAAACAAATTTTTTACAAATTTAATTTCCACATACATAGGAATATATTCTGAATAACCTCTAACTTCTATTCCGGTATCTATTAAAATTTCAGGAATATAAAATATG
The DNA here is from genome assembly GCA_005959815.1 of Sarcophaga bullata. Taxonomy (NCBI): domain Eukaryota; kingdom Metazoa; phylum Arthropoda; class Insecta; order Diptera; family Sarcophagidae; genus Sarcophaga; species Sarcophaga bullata. The sequence goes on from QOCX01000479.1 coordinate 39,986, forward strand.
TTCTTCGCTTTCTCTATAACTTCTTCGGTAGTTTTAAATGTTGTTTCACTATTCATTTATATCTCCAACAACTTTGTCATTTTTATCAGTTTTGGTACATCGTCTCTAAAGGCAGTAATGTTGTCGTCATAGCCTAGTAGAGGAGTAGAGAAGTGTTTCCTCCATAAAGTAATATTTTTTTTGTTTTCTTGTGAATAATTACAATCTTCAATAGATGATATTTACATATAATTCTCTCTACTTTGATTACATTCTCTTTCTGCCTCATAAATTTTTCATCTAAGCACGAACATGAAAATAAAAAAAGGTACTTCTTATTGGCTGAGAATAAAAACCATTAAAAAATGCAATTGACTCTACACTAATATGTGAACTAATATCAACAGTAGTATATATATTATACGGTTCAGGTTTGTATGAAAACGGTGATACAGAATCGGTACAAACATATTACTTATAATCACTAAATTATAAATTTTCAAATTATTTTTTAAGAGCCATTATTACAACTTGCCGTTAACTAAACTCATTACTATGAGCACCCAATAAGATAGAAGTGAGCGTTAAGCTAAAGGGAAGGTACCTTTGGCTGAAGGGAACTGTAAAAGTACCTTTAACTAAACTTGTTGTAATAATGGCCTTAATGTTTTTAATATTTCCTCTTGACATAACAGTATTTTAAAAAATGTGTTAGTTTTTATAAAATTTCATTTTACATTACCTCATTACAATTTTTTAACATGTATATCACACGAAAATTTATGTTCTTTCTTTTTAAGGTGCATTTCTCCTGACGCCTTCCTATGAACTGTCAATGGAACGAGCTGCATTAATCTGTGAAAAAATGAGTTTTAAAGGCTGTTTTAGTTTAACAAAAACAGCTAGTGGAATTCTTTTTAAATTTTCTCATCCAGACGATTATCAAGCAGTTTACAAAAAAGGGTTTCACAAAGTTACTGGTGCCAGATTCTATCGGAAGGTAATTTCTTGTTAAAAACAAGAAATGAATTAGATTCACGTTTATACATTTATAAACTTAGCTGTTAAGTAATGATTACAATCATTTTTGATTTTACGTAATTACCAATTAGTACAAAATAATTAAAAAAATCAAAAGCAATCTGTTTAATTGTTTTCATTGATTATTTTTAATTATTTAAAAAAAATATATTTCTTTCAAAACTTTATTTACAATCAATCCCCTTGGAATAAAAAGCAAATTTGATATCATTTTATTTGACATATTTGTTAAATTCATTAGCTATAGCTAATGGATTGTCGTGGTGAATTAGTCTGTGCAAATGGTTTTCACTGAACCTTCTTATTTCGTCTATTACCTTTGGAATGGAAAGGTCATTGTGTATTGAAGAATTCGGTACAAACCATAGAGCGTTGACAATGAGTCTCAGAGTTTTTGATTGGTAACGTTGAAGTTTTTCAATATTCGAATTGCTGGCCGTTCCCCAAAGTTGAATTCCATAGGTCCAAACTGGTTTTAGGATAGTTTTGTAAATCGGTACTTTGTTTCTTAAACTCAAACGAGATTTTGGGCCTAATAGGCAAAATAGACGTTTTGTTTTTATATTTAACTGCTGTTTTTCATTTTGATATGAGTCTTCCACGTTAACCTTCTGTCAATATGCATTCCTAAATATTTCACGCAGTCACTTTGAGGGGTAGGATTATTGTTCAGTCGTATCTCAGGGCAGTTACCTCGTCGTAATGAAAATGTGACATGTGTTGACTTTGATGTTCCATTTGTTTAGCCAAGTTTCAATTGCTTTCAGTTCATATTGAAGCTGAAATGATGCGGTGGTTGGACAAACGTCGGCTGTTAAAATATCCGTATCACCCTTATATATTAAAATTAAAGCGTATTAGCTAATTGGAATGTCTGTGGTGAAAATTGTGTAAAGTATTGGTCAAAGTACGCTACCCTGGGGTACACCTGCTTGAATATCGCATATTTGATAACTGGCATTAATCTCTTCAAAAATATTCCTTCAAATATTTTGGAGATTATAGGCAGTAAACTTATGGATCTGTAAGATGCAAGATTTTCCTCAGGCTTTTTCGGTTTATTTATCATTATCATCTCTGCGCACATTCACTGCGAGGGAAAGTAAGGCAGCCTTAACATAGAGTTATAAATAAATGTTAAATATAAGACAGCCTTTTTTGGCAGTGCTTGAATTGTTTTTCCATTTACGCCGTTGTAACTGGGGGACTTTTTACAGTTTAGTTTTTTTATTTTACTTCAGTTGGATATACATGTTTTATTGGCCAATCCATAGAGCAAGAAATGTCTAGAAATGTATTTATTTCATAAGTCAAAGGGTTCGGATTTGCGTAAAGTTGAAAACTATTTTGCAAATGACGAGCCAATGTTTCTGCCTTACTTTCATCGGTTTTGCACCATACATTGCTACTATCTTTCACCGGAGCATTTCTTTTTGTTGATCTTGATATATATTTTGTGGCCTTTCACAACGAGAACTCATTATCTTTTATATTATTGGTATTCAAATTACTAAGATAGTTACCAATCTTATCAATCACTCTGATCAGATAGGACAGAGTAATTATTATTAATTATACATCTGTAAAGCTCGCTACCCTTAGGATTAACTAGTCTTGAACCCCACCAGGGGTTTTTAGCATTAAAATCGCCTGCAGCGAAAAATTTGAGTCCCAATTTCTAAAAAAAATTGAAATGTAGGCAATTTAATCAAAAATTGAGTTGGAAAATAAATAGCACAGAACGCAATACTATTTTGATCACATATGATTTTGATACAAGCAGCTTGAAGATATGGCTCTCTTAAGGGTTCATATTTTATAGTTGATTTTATTAAAATTTCAGCCCCATCGAGTGCATGTAAAATGTGTCTCTGATACTAAAATTATGTCAATATAATGCAATTTAAGAAATTCTACTTCATTTGTGTGGTTAGAAAGCCCATTAGCATTCCATATTACAATATTTCAATTTAATTGTATAGTTTGGCAATCAAAACCGTCATCATATTCAGCAGTTTGTTAGTTAACTCAATTTGGTTTTGTATTAAGTGCTCTAATTTTTCAAATAAATTTTTCTGATCAGTTTTAAGTATTTCAGAGTAAGATATGTTATTCCGATTTATGTTCATGTTTCGTTCAAATGTATTGTTGTTGAAGTAGTGATACTCTTTGTTGTTGTAGTTATAAGTATGTATATTATATTTTCAAAATATTTTGAAAATTATTAAATTATTTGAATTACTTGATTATTTTGTACCAATTGCCAATCGTTAATCGTAATTAGAAAAATTTGTTTATTTAATTAAACAATCATTTCGATTCTTTTTAAAAAGTAGTGTAATTGATTACTATTCCTATAGTCGTAATTTAGCACGTATGGTATAACATTCCAATATAATCGTTTAAATATTTCAGTATATATATGTCTTTCTGTTATATACACTAGAAAAAAAACAAGAAAAAAATTACTTTACAAAACTCTTACAGACACTAATCACAAAGCTATATTTACTTATTTTGTCTTGTTTTAATCCTTCTGTTATTAGGTATTTCTATATCCAAATTTTCTTAATCAGACTTTTTGCAAAACAAAGATATCAAAAATTCACAATTTTCATTGTCTAAAATTGACATTTTAACGTTACTGTAAGTAACTTATTTTCCAGTTTGCTCTATTTCTTTTTAAACTTTCTGATTCTGAATAAAATTTTAAAAAATTTTTTTTAAAAGGGACCATAATTTTAAAGGAACAGATAAATAGTTATGTACGTACATAAACTTCATTTTATAACAAACTCAAACAATTAAGTTAAAGAAACTAAGCGTTATGTACTTTTACGAAAACGGAAAATCTAGATGCTGGTGTTTTGCTTTTACCACGTTTAACATTAAAAGTAAACAAAAATATAACAACAAACATCAGCATAAAAAATGGTGAACAAAAATATAACAACAAACACCAGCTCAAGAAAATAGTAAACAAGTAAACAAAAATACACAAATACAAACACTGCAAAAATAAATACAAACACATAATGAAATAACGATGTTTACATTTATAAAGATAGCGATAAAGTGAAGCCACTAACATTCGACTTTAAGAACATTCAGCAGACTGTTTACTGATGTCACTAACTGCCCTTACCCACTATCGAGAATTGAGAACACCCTAGATAGAACGAAGTGGTTCTCTACATGGGATCTACAAAGCGGGTATTGGCTGGTGGAGATTGCAGACAAGGACAAGGAGAAAACTGCATTCAGTGCGAACGGCACCATGTGGCGGTTTTACGTTATCCTTTTGGGCTCTGTAAAGCTCCGGCCGTATTCAATCGGCTTATGTAACTAGTACTGAAGGGGCATAATTCTTATGGGCAGATATTTCAACGATATTTCTTCCAAAAACAAGTGATATAGTTGGGCAACTTGTTACAGATGGCAGATGGCATATCCACGATTAATGACAAAATACGAGGAGAAAAGGATTGGCCCCATTCCCAAAATTTTCATAAATTACGCAGTATTTTTGGGACTATGGACATATTACAGACGCTTTGTACCTGAATTTGCTAGTGTGGCTGCAAGCTTGCGTGAGGTCCTGAAACACAAAGAAGTGACCCAATATTGGCGAAAATTATAGCATATATCGAACTACGCCATTCACCCACAGTCTGACGGAATACTTACGGAAAGTAGTGAGAGAGCAACATACGGATTAGGGCAATTAGAGGTTTCTACTGGCGTACTGATCTGCGGTCCTTGATTTAAAATCTAGAGCAGCCGTCAATGTTATTTTAGAGATTGGTGTTAAACCCGCCACAGAGAGGGATGAAAAACGGGAAAGCCTAAATGAACTTCATGAATTTGTACGTACACGTATAAAAATAGTCAGCGATAGAACGAAAACCAGCTATGATAGTGCAGCAAATACGAAGGGCTTCAATTAGGGACCTTATAAAATAATTAAAAGACTAAACAATGTGGTGTGCAGGATACAGAAAGCTAACAGTCCCCGAACAAAAATGAAAGTCGTAAACATACAGCGACAGGCGAAATATGGGAGAAGAGATAAGGAGCCTATTCGCGACGAACAGGCATAAGTGGGTGGCAGTGTTACGAGAACAGAAATATCTAGATACTGGTGTTTTGCTTTAACATCGTTTAAAATTAAAAGCATACAAAAATATAACAACAAATACTACAAGAATAAAAGTAAACAAAATATGCAAACAACAATAATAACGACAATGTTTACATTTATAGAGGCATAAAGACGACAATACCACGAACATTTGGCTTCAAAAACTTTCATCGAACTGTTTACGTTGCCAAATAAAAGGCAACGTAAAGCAGACATCGAGTGTGAATACTCGGTGCGTGGTTTGAAGATATTCGTTGCAAAGATCTGTCAGCAATTGTCTAGTAATTGTTATTGTTTATGCAAAGGGTGTAAACAGAGGAATAACAAAGAAAGCAATTGCTGTTGTTACATTAAGTTGTGAACAATGGCACACAGGATTGAGAGAATAATAAGGAATTTTAATTAAAACTAAACACAAACTTATTTTTATTTTATTTACCAACTACGACCTCATATTTTAGTCGTTTTTAAAAGGTAAAAACGTAAGAGTATTTATAAATGCTTCATACTATTTAATATATTTTGTAAAATTTGTTTCGCTAGACAACAAAAACATGACAACGTTGACCTTAGCAAGAAGACAGCATTTGAATTTTCCAATTATTTTTTTTTGCTGAAATGTTACACAATATTTAACTACATTAAATATTTTATATTAAAAAACAAGTTTAAAGTGAACGCTCTTGGTTTTTATTATTTATTTACTAGCGATGCTTTTATGACTTATGCCTTCTAAAAATTCATAGCTGACCTATTCATCAGTGTCTCAGATTTTTCACTTCATTATTAATTTCTTATTATTATACGAATGTAAATATAAGTAGTATTTTATATGAACTTTTTTATAAATATTATAAAACTGCAGCCAGATACTGATATTATAAATTCAAAGATCAGGTTTTTTATTTACTTATTTTAAATAATTATATCCTTACCAAAATATAGAGTGTTATTTAAATACAACAAAAGGAAATCATTACTTAACAATTCAAAAATATATTTAAGGTTTTTAATACTTCATTGAAGCCGTCGTAGTCAAGTGGTAGTGTGTTGGCTTATTAGTCGAAAGGCCACGGTTCATATCCCCGGTTAGACATCAAAAACGAAATATGAAAAATATTTCTTCGGCAACTTCCTCTCAACAGATTTCTGCCAAAAAACTCTGACGGTAAATAAAATTGCCATGAAATGTTTCTCAGAAATTTGTCGTTCGGAGTCGACTTTAAATTGTAGGTCCCATCACTCATGTATAAAATTAGCACACACAACATAAGTGGTGTGGGAAGCTAGGCCGTAATCCTGACTAAAGAGTTGTAATGGGCAATTATGTATGTGTAGTACATCATTACTCTCAGTGAAGTCAATTCTTTGGTAACATTCATTAAAGGTTTTATAGGCACGTCTAAATTTATTTTTTATTATTTTAATAATCTGATCTATAATATTTTAGTGCCAAAAATTCTGAATTACATGTTGGTCTCACAGTTACATTGAATTACAGTTGACTACCCAGGAACTCTGAATCAAGATCACCTCATATTCAATCCAGCGCAAATAGTGTACTCACCATAGATCGACGACTTTTAAGAGTTGGCAGTTTTATCAAAGAAAGTTTACTCTGATACGACGGTAATTCATAGGTGTTCCAATTGTTTTTTCACTGATTGAATTGTATAACAAGAGTCCCGTATAATAGAACCAGAAAAGATCGAACAAGAGACATGAATAACAATTTTGTTAAATAAGGATTAAGAAATTCCTTAGACCACTGTTTTATATCTTCAACTATGTCACAAACTTTATTTACCATCATAGATATGTTTATAATGTCGAAAATAGTTCCAACTTTATCCAAAACAGCATTGTCAATGCAATGGAAGGTATCAATCACACTATTTTGTGGTATCAATCTTAGTGTGTCTAAAAAATGTCATATTTTTAAACTTTTTAGTATTCAATTCCAACAAATTGAATCTGCAAAGTCGGAACGAAGTAATTCAAATCAATTAACATCATTAAAAATATTAATTCTTCTAATGTCGTCGGCATACATCGGTGCCGTAGAACGCAGAACAACTGAGGGAAGATCATTGATCAATGAAGTGAATAAGATAGATAGATAGATAAGACTGCCCTGAGATACACCAGAATGCAATTTAATAATTTTAGATATGATATTTCAAAATTTGACTTGTTGAGTTCTTTGTGACAGATACGAATTTAACCATTATATAGCAGAATCACTAAGGCACAAAAGTGATTATTTGTGCAATAGAAGTTTATGATTTACTTTTATTTTACTTTACTAAAATACACATAAGTCTAAATTTTTTTATTTGAAAATCGTTAATGAAGGATTGTGGTGTGTTCCAAGATATTAGTGGTCAATTATCGAGATTTATGAAAACAATGTTGAAAAGTCAATAGAAGAGGCGGAATATGAGGGTTTAAGTAATCAGATAGTATTGTCTCAAGAAGTTATCGTTAATTTTAGCTATTCCTCTGTAGTTTGATATATCCGTTCTAAGCCCATTTTTAGATAAAGAAATGATGTATGATTTTTACCAAATTAGTGGCAAATAACACGATTTAAGAGACTTGTTGAACATTGCAATAAGGGGCCCAGCTAGTAATTATGCAGAACATTTAAGTATATAACTCAGTATACCATCAGGACCTGGACTAAATGAGCTTTCCAAAGAAATAATATAATTTACAGTAAGACAGTGATGTTATGTCTTTAACAAACATTTTTATATTAAAATGTTATAAAAATTATGAAAGACAACAGGATTCTGCTTTAGCATAAATTAAATTAATAAATTTAACATAAATTAATAATTCTTTTTGATTATAAAAATTAAAGAAAAGGGACGAACAAAGTAAATGCAATAAACCGTAATAATGCTCAGTAGCAAGTAGAATTCCTTCGATCTGGTTACAATGCAAATATATGTACATACATACATAATTGGCCATTACAACCCTTCAGTCAGGATTACGGCCCAGCTTCTTTCACCACTTATGTTGTGTTTGCTAATTTTATACATGAGTGGCGGGACCTACAGTTTAAAGTCGACTCCGAACGACAAATTTTTTTGAGAAACTTTTCATGGCAATTTTATTTACTCTCAGAGTTTTTGCCAGAAATCTGCTGAGAGGAAGTCGCCGAAGAAATATTTTTTTCATATTTCATTTTTGATGTCTGACCGGGGATACGAACCCTGGCCTTTCGTCTAATAAGCCAACTCACTACCTACTAGACTACGGCGACTTCAATATATATGTGCTAAATATATGTGCTAAATTGAAAAATCAAAGAGGAGGCTTCATATGACGTTAATTTCTTGATGATTATATAGTAGAGGCTTGCATTTAATTCATTCACTGACAGCAAATTAAACTTATTACTGTTATAATTTATGTTATACAACATATTTTTATTTTTATAACTCTCCTCTAGAGACTTGCAGCTATGTTAATAAAACGCAAAAATGCCATACCCTGTCAAAAACTGTGTCATGTAAAAATAAACATGATCCTGTCTCCTTTCAACTCAACTCTGTGCATTTCTGATAAGTCTGTATATCCATCGGTCTTTCGTCGCCGTATCCCATCTAATCTGCCGTTCGTCTAAACTAATTTGCCTTTCCCTCTCCTCCTTCGTTCCTCAGTTGTCAAAATTCTACCAACAATTCTAACTCTTTCATAAACCCTCTTGAGTTCCATAGTCATAGCGTAAGTTCCAATAACCAAAGCCGATCCCACACAGATGCTACATACATCATTATCAACTGAGTAACTCTTGCTAATAAATGTCTTATGCTCTGATTTGGCCCTACTGTGTTAGCCATAATGCGGGATAAAGCAGTATTCACTTGAGCAGTTTTCTCACAAGCTTTCTCAATACTAGTTTAAAAATTTAGTGTTACGTTAATCATTACTCCTAAATATCTAAGCGTTAATTGAGATGTTTTAATGTGCCCGTCTATATTAAGTGTAATACACTCAATTTTTTTAGTACGCCAGGACATTATTCTAGCCAACGTCGTCATACACGTAGGTTCAATTCGATGTGATTCTTTCGCCACAATGGTTACTGCTAAATCATCAGCATACCCAATTTTCTGCACACTCCTTGGTACTGGGAGACGAAACACTCCATCGAAGAGTATATTCCTAAGCATTGGACTTAACACAGACCACTGTGGAACTCCACCAATTATTTTATACTTCTTAACTCCTTCATCTGGGCCATAGAGTAGTATTCTCTCAGAAAGAAAGTGCGCCGGCGTCTATATAGTCCGTAAATCTTGTAAAATGTGCGACCAGCATGCTGAATTAAAGGCATTTGTAACATCAAGTGTTATGAGAGTACAATATTCTTTAGAACCATGCATTGCTTGCTACCGTTGTCAATTTCTTAATTGCATCTATATATATACGAAAACCATATTGATAGTCAGATAGACCTTCGGATGCTCGTTCATTTGCGTCACTCAAACCAGTCATTTGCCCAAATATTTCCTCATCCATGGTATCCCACCCTTTCGTCTGTGCTTTCATTTTATGTCTACTTCTCTCTCGTATCCGTCCTGCACTGCTGATGCCGATTATAACCGCCAAATTGTTACTATGGGATATATATGTATATCGCTGACTCGCCAATTTCTGCAATTGCTTTCCCATTCCAAGGCCCACGCTTTATAATCTCCCGCTTTTATATTTGTTGTCATTGTGATAGCATCCCTAACTAAGTTGTCAAGTATTTGTTCATACTCCATTTGAGATATGTTTGGTGGTACATAATAGCTATAGATGTGTAGCCCACCAATCTCCGTCATAGTGTAATATTTCCTATTCACAGTGGAATACCCTGGTTTGTTTTATTTCTGTTTTATTTCTAGATTTTTGTACTGCTCACATTTTATGACAACATCCACTTTCTTCTCATACGCAGTTTGCTTTAAGAGTTACCGCGCAGTTTTACAGTGATTTAATTTTATCTGTAACAACCTCATTTTTATTTCCCAGCCCGTTTGCTCTCTGCCTGGAATAACAGACACCTCTTACTACCACTTTGTATCTTTTCCACGCTCTTTTTTACATGCAAAACAGTCACATTTTAGGCAACATTCACTCCTGTCCTCAGTGTTCTACTATTGCTTTATGATCATATTCAAAGCATTTCAAACACTTTTGTATACTTGTCTTTTCTAATATTCTGCAAACCGTCAAGCAAATTTTAATCATTACCGCTTCTAATAATTTTCTTGCTTCTAAGGCTGGAAGGCTAATAACTTTTCTCTCTGTGTCTACATACGACGGCCCTAGATTTCTAACGGAACCTTCTTTGAAGCTTTCCAATCCAGTGATACGCGAGCTGATAGCGTCAACTATATCCTCTCTTGTGGTAATCTCGACAAGATCCCGATCTCAAGTGCTCTCCCAGTAATTTTTCAATTCGCTCTTTGTATTTTATAACGCTTCCCTTAGAAGCCCGTTTTAACTCGAACAGAATTTCTCTTTTTGTTGTCGTTTTTATGAGTGAGACATTTTCACCCAGTTCTTGAAGGCTTTCTTCTTTCTTAACCGCTCTCAACATATAGATATATCTCCGCTCCTCTTAATGACTATCCGGTCTCGGAGAAGGCAGTGCCCATTTCTTCTTACTAGATTTATTCGTCCCCTTGTTCTTAGACTTTTCTCTGGACTTAGTACTTCCCTTCTCTTTCGTTTCACCTTAACTCAGTTTTCTTCCCTGGGTGTTTCAATACCTACTGAGTCCTCAGGGATCTCGTAGAGCGGTTTAATTCTCTTAGAAGGCATTTCTCTTCGCACCTCCATATCATTCAATTTCGCGATATTGCCAAGGACTTCCCGCATACTATTGATCGAGCGTTGCGGTAATAGCATCAATTCGTTTAGTTTACTAATATCCTCTTCCAATTTGGTCTCGTGTTCATGGAATGCTTTCACAATATGCGTATCTTCGTTTAGTCATGGCGGAGAAGATCTTGACTTTACCACAGTTCCGATGGGAGTTCATTTTTCTTCTGTTCGAGCTATCTTCGAAGCTCATTGGAAAGGATTTCGTCTTGTGACATTATCTGATATGTTAACCAAGTGCGCCACCATCATATCATTGCAGTCGCTTGATCTCGACGGTCGGAAGGCTATTTGCCCTTTTTACACCCTGACCGTAACTTTATTATAATTTTTTGAATTTGAATCCATGTGTTATTGTTCTGGGATCCCACCCATATGATTTCATACCTACTGATAGGTGTTAATTCAGCCAATCCCATCCTAGAGAAAAATGCTGCCCAAAAAGCCGCTCAATATATCGCTCAATAGTATCGACTCGCCTAGCAGTAGAGACGTCAAAAGGCAGTGAAAACGTTTTAAGTTATGCCCTCCATCCCTGCCAATTTTGGTCAGGGACTGCTTATTTAATATTCGCAGCTAACCTACATATATATAGGCCGCTCAGATATCCGCCACCTTGCTTCTCTGTGTGACTCAATGTGTGTACAGAGTATGTATTACGTAGTAAAAACATAACGTACAATAACGTAAAAAGGTTTGTGTAGTTATATAATCGTTATAACGTGACTTTCGTTAAATAATAATGTAATTAAAAACAAAACAGAACACAAACCAAAAAACGAATACAATACAATGCAATGAAATTCATTTAGTGACATTTGCTCGAAGTCAGCTTTTCAGAACAGTAATGAGTGTTCTTAAGGTAATGTAAAATTAAAAAAGGTATAAAAAGTCCTACATATTTGCTTCTTAAGTTGTATGTTATATTAAACATTTATTTTTGTAAAATTATAGATTATTGTATTTTTTTTAACTGTCGAATATTTTTCTATCCAAAGTTATTTTTTTTTTATCAAGTTTCAATGATGTATATTAGGATCATAACAATATATATTTAAAGGTCTTAAAAAAGTTTTCTATACCTTGTAATCATAATAATAATAATTAAGAAAAATACGTATATTTATTATATTAATACATTATTATAATAATAAATATATTACATAATTACATTAATACATATATTATATTTATTTTCTTTAATTTTTAAATTACTTTTTTATTATCAGAGAATTATTAGAGAAAAATCATTATGTACGTGTAAAAATTCAAAAGTTTTGTATATTAAGCATTAAAGTACTAAAGACGGCATTTGTGCCGCAATGCAACTCTACATACAATAATAACATCACTCATGTTCTAATGTCACATAAAACGTTACGGAATTCTGTGTTATACAGATCGTTTCATTTTGTCAACGAACAATACATTTCGGCAAACATTTACAATGATCTCTTCCTTTTTATACACTTTGTAATCATAATAATATAATTAAGAAAAATACGTATATTTATTATAAATACATTATTATAATAATAAATATATTACATAATTACATTAATACATATATTATTATTTTATTTCTTTAATTTTTAAATTACTTTTTATTATCAGAGAATTATTAGAGAAAAATCATTATGTACGTGTAAAAATTCAAAAGTTTTGTATATTAAGCTAAAGTACTAAAGACGGCATTTGTGCCGCAATGCAACTCTACATACAATAATAACATCACTCACTGTTCTAATGTCACATAAAAACGTTACGAATTCTGTGTTATACAGATCGTTTCATTTTGTCAACGAACAATACATTTCGGCAAACATTTACAATGATCTTCTTCCTCCTCACACTTCAACGTAACGTACCGTAACAAACGTTCTCTTTTTAGCATATGGAGAACAATGTAAACGCTTACCGCAACATTCTCTCTCGTTAACAAGATGGAACGATCAGTATAAAACAGAATTCTCTCACGTTTTTAGCGTGACATATGAGTATGAGTGATGTTGCTGTAGTATGTTGGTACATTGTAAACTGTTATATGTATATAATGAAATTTTATTTAAAATAATAATAAAATTATTTTATAAGGAATAAATACCTATTGTTATGTTTCTAGTGTGCTCAGAAAAAATTTAACAAAGGAAATAAATAATATGTATGTATTTTGAGTGACGAAGTGGTACAAATTCGCCTTTTTGGTACTTATATATATTAATCTATTAAATTTGTTTCTAAAAATGATTCTTCTTTAATTATTATTGTTATTATTATTATTGCAATGTGTATAAAAAAACTTTGATACAAAATAAATAAATAATATGTATTTTGAGTGGCAATGTAACGCAAATGACCTTTTTGCTACTTATCTATTTATACACTATATCTTTTTAATCTTCAAAATTTTTAAATACATATTATTATAATTCTAATGTTCATAAACAACTAGCTAGAGATATAGATTTGCAATTTAATAAAAAAAACACGCAAAAAACAATTTGAATAGAACAATATTTGTTGTTCGTTGTTGGATAAAGATTACCTTTCTAACAGCGCAATCAGTGAAAATAAGAGAGTGTTTGCATAAGAAATACACGCAAGAATTTATTCGAAGCTACTTATGTACCATAAAAAATTCATAAATATACATATATCCGTAAAAAAATAAGCCTAAAATGATGTTCAAATACTCGCTAAAATACCACATGCCTAACGTATGTATATTAATATGTAATGCTTATATGTAGGGATGGACTTCTAAACAAATTATTTATTAATCATTGAAATAGAAAATGGAAATGACAAATATTTAACTGGAAAATATTTTTTGCAAATGTGTTTAAAAAGTCTTTATTTTCAATAAATTAAAAACAAATCAATTAAAAAAATATCACTCAAAATTACGAAAATTTTATAAGAATGAATTTTTTGCTAAATAATTAAAATACCTACATTTTGCTTTACTTTCATGTTAAAATATCATTTAAATGATCTAAATTGCATGTACGTCTATCCTTCGGATAAATTTATGAGTGTGCTAGATCCTATGTACTTGTTCAAAGTAAATACATTTGTGCAGAAGCTTAGTATTCACTTTTAAGGCATGACCACAATTTGATAATCCTACCGTCAAAATTTAACGAAAAGTCTGCTAAACCGTAGGAAATCTTTTTAAAACTTTTAAGTGGCTATTTATACTTTTTCGTATTTAAATGCTACCTTAATAAAGCAAAAATTATTTTATATTTATTTATAAAATTATTATATATGAATTATTTTTATTATTTATATATATATAGACATTATTATATAAATAGTTATTTATCACATACATTGCAACATTCTAGCTATTATGACTTGCTGTTTGTTTACTGTACACACATAAACAGATAAGCAAATTGTAATCAGTTTCGTTATGTCGTGAAGAAATTTTTTACCGAATCTTTGAGAAAAGTTCACTTACTTTGTTTTGTTTTGCTTTGCCAAATGATATTGTGTGTATTCGCAAAGTTGAACAGAATTGGATTAGCCGATTATTTACTTTAATTTTTTCGCTATTTTAAATTAGTAGAATGGGAAGATTACGAAGATGATCGATTTCAAATTCGGGATCAAATGTAAATTCAATTTGTCTTTACGCATTTTCTCTGATGGTTTCAATAGAGAATGTATTCTGTTTGTTGTTTTGAAAGGCTTTTTATGACACCATACAGTGTATCACCATACTGTTGTTTTGATTTAGTGTATTTATGATTTTCTGTAGACATATGAATGAATGCATAGAATAATGAATACTGGTATTTTGGTATAAAGTATTAAAAAAGACTTACTGTTATTGACTGATGTCATGAAATAATTGCACATAAATTAACATGAATTTACAATTGCAGGGAAAAGACAAAATAATATCTGAACTCCCACAGTGTATATTTAGTATTCAAGCTAAATTAAAACAAAAGGAAATTAAGAAAATATTTGATCGTTTTTCACGAATTAAATTTTTTTCCAAAAACTCAACCAGTATATAAAAAATTTAAAAGGATTATTGTTAGAATCTGCCAAAAAAAAGGCCTAAAAGGATTATTCGCAGATTCTAACAATAATCCTTTTAGGCTTTTTATATACTGGTTGAGTTAAAAACAGGAAAGATTTTATATAGTCTTTTGATTTTTATCGGAATCCATTTGGAATTTACATACATAAATAAAATCAATTTACCATGATCTAACATCTTTGAGGCCAATAAAACATTAGAAAAGCGCGATTACTAATTTTTATTTTTTTTTTATTTTGGTAAACTTATAACATAAATAACGTAAAATATCAAAACTAAAAAACTATATATTCATCAATATTGTTTAAATCAGCAATTTTTTTCTGTTTAAAAACATAGATTCGCTAAGTATGGTGTTTTAAAAACAAATTTTTAACGGGTAAACTAATTAATTATTTTTAATTACAGTTTATTTACATCAGTACAGGTGGAATAAAACTTATTTTTAATTACTTGTGAGCACCGTAACAGAGAGTCAACAAGTCTCTGACTTGTTTACTTGGAATATTTTTCACCGCTTCGTTCAATAACTAACAATAAATAGAGGCCCTGTGCCATTGTAGGAAAAACATACCCATGCCAATATACTTCCTCCATCATGTTTAGTGGTTTCTATTGTGTATTGCTGAAGGAGCTCAGTGTTCTAATCTTTTGTTTAAGTGTTGTTTAGACAACAATGGAACTTTTCTGCTACTCATGGCTTTTAACTTATTTCTCAGTAAAACCCTTCTAATTGTTGTTCAGAGGTTGCAAACGGGTCTGTTTTTACATGACGCACAATTTTTCTTTCCATAAGGGATTTCTGGTTTTTTCCGTCTAGTTTCTGCCTGAAACTTATAATTTATTGCGTTTTGGACCATTTTGTATGGATAGCAGCAATTTTTCTATAGCCCTTGCCTTCATTATGAAGTTTTCTTATTATTCTCCTGACTTCAGACTGTAGTGTTTACCTCCGCCCATTCCCACTTTTAAAGTGTAATCGTTCACTTGATTTCTTTTCAATATTGTTACGAAAATG
>QOCX01000479.1:56115-69679 GCA_005959815.1 Sarcophaga bullata
TGGAAATGATGTAACATTGTTTAACATTAAAATGTTAAGCAAAAGTTACAAAAACAAAAACAACGGACTTATTTATTTAATAAAAAATAAAGAAAAATAGAACAACAACATCAGTACAACGAAAAAGGATAAAACAAGTCAACGAAAAGCAACAACAACGCGTTAAGAACGAATGTAAACAAGATATAAAAACAACAAAAATGAAAGCATAAATAAATGTAAACATCGTTGTTTACATTCATCAGACTGTTTACGTCGCGATATAAAACGCAAGGCATAGCATGCAAAGTCAGAGTAAAAGTTCAGTCAATCTTGTGTGAAGACGCTGTGCGTGTGAAGAAAGCAATCGTGGTTTGAAGATCTCCGTTATAAAGATCTACAAAGCAATTGTGTAAAAATTGTTATTGTTTATCGCAAAGGGCATAAACAAAAGAAGTAACGAATTATTGTTGATATAACAAGTTGTGAACAGTGACACACAAAAGTTATGTGAATAATAAAGGATTTAATTAAAATTAAACACAAATTAATTTTAATTTTTATTTGCAATCTACGAGCTCATATTTCAAACGTTTTTAAAAGGTANAAATGTCAATCAAACTTACTGTTTAGTACAATTACTATCAAACAACTGGTTGTAATTTAAAAAATTTTATTACTTTTTCTAAGTTAATTTATTTTATTGAACACTTGTTTTCACAACCAAGTCTATTTTGTATTTTGTTTCGGATTACATCAAGGGATTCAGTGTGCAAGGTGGTGGTTTACAGCTCAGGGGGGCGGGGAGTGCCTTTTTTCAGTCACCGGATTGTCAAATATTTTATTTACGTACAATGAAAAAAACTTGTACACTTACTACCTAGAAATACATTTTGGAACAAGAAATTTTTTTATAAAAATATATTATAAAGCAAAAACAGTGGCAATTATTTGACTACAGCGACCAAATTCCGAGAAAGTCCTCTTCAACAAATTCTGTGGAATAATATATTGGTTAGTTTTTTATAATAAGTGTACATATTATTTTTGCTCACGTTATATACATTTCTTTGTTTATTTATTTTTTAGTTTCTTTATATTTGTATTTTACATATTTTATGAGATTTATTCCTCTAAATATCGCTTAAGTTCTGGACAGGGCTTTTGATCTGTAGAAATCTACTCTTATGGCTCTCACAGTATGCCCCGGCTGTGAGCGGTGATGACGCTTATTGGTAGCGCAAGAGGTCAGTCCGTATGTTCGAAAACAACAATAGCAAAAGCCAAATTTTTTTCGCGGGGGAGAGGCGACGAAGAAGGAGGAACGGAGGCAGACAGGCAAACGAGTACGGGGGAAAAGGATGCATATGACACAAGGACGATAAAGCGAACGTTGTGAATGCGGTCGGACTGGTAGGTATGAGGATTCGGGAGTGTGACATTGTAGATTTAATCAAAGCTTAACGCCCGCACGCAGAGGTGGCAAGCAGGAGACGTACATATGTGTTTTGTTAAGACAGGAACAGCGTGCCGAGAGAGGCGTTGTTGGTAGCACATTGGGGGGGATCACCTTATGTGAGGTTCCGCCGCGTTGGTTATCACACAGATTACTGCCTACACATTACAAAAATCATACTATATCAAATTGAACGCTTGCAGGTAGAAAAATATTTACCTTTATATTTATACTTTTAATATAATAAAAAGAAGAAACTGAGAGACTATTTTTATTAAAGTATTTTCATCGCTTCGTAGATCACCAGAAATATTCTAGTTATGGCTGCAGGTTGGCAAGAATTAATAATGTCGTTAGCGGACAATGCTTTTAGAATTATTTTTCTAGCTGATATGAAGGCCTGACACATAAGTTGAAACTAAATTTTGTTATTAGTATAGAAAAGTGTGATATCAGATTACTTTAACTAAAACCACATTTGAAAAAAATTGGTGATGATGTAATTTATTGATACTAAACCATCAGACTGTTTTCATTATCAGGCATGATCTAGGAAAGAAGTAGAATGAAAATAAAATACAATTTAAAAAGTTGGTTTTTCATCTCTAATGTTCTGTAAAAGCAATGATCTGGTTTTATGAGAATTGAATTTCAAAAACCAAATTTGTAAAAAGCTGAATTTTGTAATTTTTCGCATAAAAGCCAAAAGAGTTTTATAAAAATAAAATGAAAGGTTAAATAATAAATTAAATAAGAATTAATGTGATTTTAATGTCCGTTATACATAAAATCAGTAGATAAGCAAAAATAAAATTTCAGAGAAAAAATTTGCTGTCATATTGGGAATTTTAGGAAGTAGCTTACAACCAACTTTTCAAAGGAAACCTTATTAATCGTAGGTGAACCATAAGACAGTAAGAGTCATTTTATGCAAAAATTTGTCGCTTGGCTTGACAATACACCCATAGAAGTTACTATACCACATAAGGATGGAAACCTGTTCTATAACAGAAAAGTTTACTGCAACTTTAATGCATATGCTATTTCTAAACAGTACTATATTTACAGTTATCCTCAGGCAAGTTCATATCTGGTTTGTTGTGAAAGGCCGGTTTCTTGTTCAATACTTCTCTAAACTTATATAATTAACAGAACAGTCGCTGTAGTATCAGGTAACAAGTAGCGCTCTGAGCTGTCAAAATTTAACTCGGCTGTTAAAATTGGCATCAACAGAATATAGCTTAAGCAAAATATTTGAATTTGAAAAATTTTTCGCGTGACAAATATAGATTGCAAATTGCTGTTCAATATATGAAACATTAAATTTAATGTTGCTGAAGAGAAATATACTGTTGGATATGAATTTCTTATACAATTGGATAAACATATCTCTAGCAAATTCACTTATATTCTTGAATTATTTTATAAGTTTTCATAAGTATGCATTTTTTCTTGCTACGCTACTTATAACATCACAAACTTCAGCTTCTACTACATCATTCTCTTCCAGGACTTAAGGAATGAGAACGACAATGAAGATTAGAATAAATTAACAATTAATATAAAACAAAAATATATTAATTTGAACGTTTTATTTAGTTATAATTTTAATTACACAATCAAATTTTAAAGAATTTTTAAACCTCCTTTTTGTATAAATGTAGTTTGTAGAATGTATAAGTTGACTACTATTGATGTTAAAAAAAAGGAAATAAAAAGTAAAATATAGAACACCAAAGCTTGAAATTAAAGTGAATTCAAATTGCTTTCAATTAGAATATAGGTCATGACCGATATATATATTTAAATTTGTGTTACAAAATTGTAACAAAAGTATAAAGAGAATGAGTGATTAACCACAGTTATTTATGCAACCCTAGCTTTTTGAAATTATTCCATTTTCCATTTTCGAAATTAACTAACCCACAGTTGTTTGAGTTTACAAAATAAAAAAATTAATTATTTTGCAGTGATGTCACAAATAGGTTCCACTTTGGATAACATTTAGACCCATTGTAATATCATAATTAATTTTACCCGGGGGTCAACCATTCTCAAGAGAAAACCATCTCGAGGCAAAAATAAATCTTGCAATTGTAGTAATTTTTATATTAGAAAAATCGGTCAACGATGTCAGAGAATAAGAGGTCAAAAACCTCCGTTTTTATGTGACAATAGCAGCGCATTAGTACATGAGCTCAAAAACAGTGGACGTTCGTTAGAGACGTAGTTGCAGTTTGCCTATCCTAGTAATCCAAGAGATTTCCGGGAAAAATCCATTAACGCAGCAAATCTTGCCAAGATCTGTGCTTAGAAAACACTGAACAATTCTTTATATAGTTCTGATAATCAGAACAGCTGACCGTCTGTATACTCTGTCTATCAGTCGACAGTGGAATTGGTGTTTGTGACCCGAGGATTGACGCTTAAATCGCGTAATGAACACATTTCATTCCCTTGCCATATGAACCTCTCCAAAAAGGTATTAATTATCCTATTGATAAAAGGTTCAGTAACAAACTTCGTAATAGGCTCGTTAACATTTGGTTTATTAAGGGAATGACAACAGCTTTCGAGTGGACATTGCTGAAGGCTGCAGAGTTTGTATGCCAGCGCTTTCTCAATTTTCACCACCAAAGAGCTCAATACAGTATCAGTAGACCTGCCACTATTGCAGGCGTATTGAGCACTACTAGCAAGTGCTGGAAAGTGGTTGTACCTTATAAAGATGTTCAGTATCCTTTCCGTCTTGAGAACGATTGAGATTAGACTAATAGGTCTGAAATCATTCGCAGTGTATATCCATGGCCTCCCAACTTTAGAGATGAAAAAATCTTGTTACGCCGGTATTAGTCAGAATCCTGGGTTTCCTGGGTGCTTGACCCGAAATCATCTGTCTCTCCTTATCTTAGTACCCCTTTCCAAAGGAGTGTCCTTGCCCATTCAAGTCTACCCTTATCATCTCCAGAGGGTTGATTGAGTAAAATTGCGGGTCACATTACCCCTTGATCCAGTCCTCAACATCGTTGCTTACTTTGGTAAGTACAGTTCCTGAGAACGTAGCACATTTCCTATGTTGAATAACTCCAGTTGTGATATAATAAGTGTGATTCTAAAGAACCATACTTTAGCACGAAAGACTATTTGAGGGTGAATATTTATTTTAGCAACTTACTAGTGAATTATATCGCCAAAAAATTAATATTTTTGTACTTTTGCAATAACATAAATTTAACTTGTAGTTTATATTAGTAATTTAATGCTCTTTTTCTATTCTCGTATTTAAAAAAGTGTTAGCTAACTTTGGAGAAAGAACTCTATCTCAGTTAGTTTCTCATATACAAATTTTTCTGTTCACTAAGTTTGAGTTTGAATCGAAGTATCGAAATTAACTAACCCTCAACTGTTTGATTACGAAATGAGTGTTAGGTAGGTTAATTAATTAACCACCTAACAACAAAAAAACACAAGACAAGTTTTCTTCAGAATTTAAAGCTAGAAAGCTTGTGCCTTTATTGAATTCTGATCTATAACTAAAACTTAAGAGGACTAATAAACCGGAAAAAAGTGAAAATATGTAACTTAAGTAAATATTTACAAAATATCCGTTGTTTTAAAGCGAATTAAAACATATATAATATTTCTTGGGAAACAAAACAAGATCTCTTCATGAGAAAAAAGCGAGTAAAATTAAGAGAAAAAATTAAATTAAAAAGAAAATTAAACTTGTTGAACACGGTTCAACATACTCCCGGACAAGTTAGTGGCAATTGGAGCCTCGCCATTGTGCAGGGATAACCCAGCCTCGATAATGTTTTTCCGCATAATGGTAGCTATGGTTTTATGGTCGATTACTCCATCTACCTGTCGACACGTGGCAAAGCCCGGATGAGCTTGGGGCATAACGCTACGGAAGTGCCCTGTAAGTTGAGGATCCATAATTGCGATTGGCAAGCAGGACGTGTGAGCAGTGTCTCAAAGCATGATTTTTCAGGCACATTCGTTTGACGTTTGGATGGGAAGAAAAGAAGTTATATACCATGTTATTAGAAATTTTGTTTGATTTTGTTATTTTGATTGATTTTATTAGAAGTATTTTGAGAAGAAGTTGGTAAAATACATAATTTTGCTATGGAACGTATTATGTTGAAATTCATCCTTCACTATGACGAAGTCGTTTGGCTTGAGTTTCTGCTGCTCTCTTTTCCATTTCGCTCTCCTTTGTAGTTCAGTGATATAGTCGCTCTTCCAGCGACTTGCAAAAATATGTTGAATAGATTTTAGACGATTCCATCGTTTAATGTAGTTTAAATTCTCTATCGGTGGTTCTTCATAAGCTTCGGGTGAGGCTATCATTGATGCGGCTCGCAAGAAATGATCTGGAGTCCAAGGCAGCAATTCTGTAGGGTTTTCCGTCAATGGTGACATTGATCGGGAATTAAGTACAGCTTCAATTCTGATGATAGGAAATTCTTCAAATGTATATGCTAGATTACCTGCTACCTTTTTCAGATTCGATTGCATACTTTCAGCGTCCCAGAGGCCACCGATATGCAATGCATAAGGTGGGATGACCTACCACTTGAATCCGTGAACGCTGTATTTTTCTGCTAAGCCCTTTTCTGATTTTTAAGAAATTCATTATGGGCTTTAAGGTTAGGCTTGCGCCGAGAAAATTTCGACCATTATCCGAAAATATGGTGTTTGGAAGCCGTCTGTCAAAGAAAGCCAAGAAAGCGTCTGTTGAAAGATCGGAGCATGCTTCCAGGTGTACTGCTCTTTTGGAGAAGCAAATAAAAACTGCTGCGTATCCTTGAAGGATTTTAGCATGTCGTAAATTTGACGATTTGATGTTAAATGGATTCGCAAAATCAACTCCTGTATAAGTAAACGGCACCGAAAAATTTGATCATTCTGCAGGAAGTTCAGCCATTAGTTGATGTTGTACTTTATGTTTGTATATAGTACATGCTTTACAATCTCGGATACATTTCCGCAATAAGTTCTTTAGCCGAATGTTGTAGAACCCTTGTCTAATAGTTCTTAGCATTATATGATGTTCCGAATGAAGCAAAATCTGGTGAGTATAAGCGACAAAAAGTGATGCAAATTGGAATTTTTCTGGAATGAATAGAGGATGCAGTTCTTCATAACTTAATCCCGAGTTATTCAGTCTACATCCAACTCGATGGTCTATCTTTAACTAGAAATTAACATAATGTTAGAAGTCTGCTTTTCTTGTTAATTGGCTGTTTATTTTGTAGACATTTATGTTTATGAGGAAAATATTTCAGNCTGTGCGAAATATATCAAATGATTATTTGTAAATTTTATTTCGTCTAAAGTTATAAACGATTCAGTGTTGGAATGCCGTTTCCGACTGTGATTCATGAATCGGAAACAGTAACTAATAACTATCAGGGCTGTGTGTTATTTTTACCGGTGTCTCGCGACATATACCTTCAAGTGATAAGTTGAGACCTTCTTTGTCTCCAAGTCAGTGGGCTCGAAAGCTCTAGGTGCCGGCCAAAATTCACAGGGCTGTGATAACCAGGTGGGTCCATGCCACCATAAATCATTTTCAATTAATTCATCTGGAGTTTTTGTAGCCATCCAAGGTCTATAGAGGAGTCCGTCCAAAGAAACAGTGCATAGGGGAACTTAGTATTTTCCATTATAACTTTAACTAATTTTGACAGCAAAACCGCTCCACACAACTCGAGTTTGGGTACTATACTCTTTTTTATTAGAGCCAACTTAGTTTTTGCTATAAGCATATTACAAGCTATTTATCGATTAGAAGCTGTAGTTCGCATATAAATTGTGGCCGCAGGTAAGCCTTTGTCTGAGGAGTGCCACAAATCCGTGTATCTGCACTTTGCGCTGTTTGGTGAAAATTGTACCTAGTCTTAGGGCCGGGATCCGCTGAGCTTTCCCTGAATCCTGTGCTACACGTTTCTCTTTCAGAAAGAAATCCCATTTTTTTACAAATACTGGGCCCGATGCATCCAGATCTCGATGATAGCGGTTCTAGGACGAACGTTACTGGTAGGCGGGCTGTTTGCTTTAAGGATCTTGACGATTTGTCCAGGAGTTTCGTTTGCCATCCGACTAATCATTCGACCGGCCAAAGCACGTACTCTCTGCAATGACCGCCGGGCAAGGTATCAGCTCTCGTCAGGTTGCCGGCGGTCACGGAACGGGAAACACTTTTGCTTCTTAAATGGTCTAAAGCGCATTACAATACGCGAGCCCATCCCGAACTCGACCACTGTAGTAGTGTTTTAAAAAAAAGTTTCACAATATGTGTCCGTTTCATTAACTATAAAATCCTTCCCGACCTCTTCAAGTTCCCAGAACTTCTTAATCTGATTGTGGAGATTCAAATCTTCTGAAGGCGACACAATAGTAGAAAATGTATTTATGTCACTTTGTTTGGACCTGATAAATATTTTGTCGTATACCTTCAAGGTTGATGAGGGGTAAGACATCACTACCTAATATAATATCTATGGCTGCGGATTTATAAAACTTTGGATCAGCAAGATTTAAATTCTGAAATGATTTGTAATTTTCGATTTCAATAGGGCGTGAGGGTAAAAGATTAGTTATTTTGGGTGCTACGATTGCCAAAATCTTTATTTTGAAATTTGAGATTCTAGATTTTATATTGACAAAACATTTTTCCTTTGAGCTTCCTACAACCTTTTCACCAAACCCTGATATCTGACTGCAATGTTTCTCAAGTGCTAAAACAAGTCTTTGCTGAATACTTGTAGTAATAAAACTTCTCTCAGCTCCGGTATCCAGAAAAGCATGAACAGTAAATAATTCTATCCCCTTCTCGATTTGAATAAGCGCTGTAGGCAATAAAGTAGTTCCTTCACGTTGAATAAAATAAGATTTTATATTATCCGAGTTGAATGCATCAATTTGAGTACTTGAATTAGAGTTTCCTCCCTCATGATTTGTATTTGGTCTGGACTGGTATACTGACTGGCCTTGGACTCATCTTTATCTAAATGAACCATTGTATGATGCCTTTTATGACATACTGAACACGAATTTTTACAGTGTGTTGGCGATAAACAATTTACGCAATATTTATTTGAAAAATCAAATTTCATACGCTCATTTGGGGACAAATATTTGAACGAGTTGCAAACTCTGAGTGGGTGATATTTTTGCATTTCTTTCAGCTGAAACTTTCTTCACTTTGAGCGAAACTACAGCCTGAATCAAAAAGAGATCATTATCATGCAATTCGATTTTATAATTTTTCAAGATTGCCAAACAGTCGTTAACTGTATTTTGGATATACCTCAACGATTTGACCTCATTTGAACTAGACTGAACTGCATGAATCTTTTTTACTTGGTCCTGCACCAAAAGCCTTTTATTTTCAAATCTCTTTAATTTTTCCCAAGTCACACTATAATTAATATCTACCAAGTCAAAATCCTTTATGGCTTGGTAGGCCTCGCCCCTTAATTTGCTTCGAAAATAATATAGTTTCTGTGCTGGAGCTATAGAAGAATTTTTCCCGATCACCGCCTGGAACATATCTCGGAAAGCCGGCCACTTGATATAACCACCCTCAAAATCCTGTATTTCGCATGCTGGTAACTTAAATGTCGATTGTTTATGTTCGGTTGATGTAAACGATTCGCTTTTTTTCCAGAATTTTCATTTTTGTAGACTCGTATAAGTCGCAAGCCCCATCATATCTTAAGGATACCTCATCTTTCGCATCTTCTTCTTGTTGTTCCTTGTCTTCCAGCATATATTCCTCATATGACTCAATTAACTTTCCCACCTCCGTTGCAATTCCTGCTGCTTTACGTCCAGAAATGCGGTTGTGCGAATTGCAGGGCAGTTTCTATCAAAACTGGCGCAAAAGCTTTCGATTTGCTTTAATTCAAATTTGCACCTTCTTTTTGATGCTGCCCATATGAAAACCCTGACCGAAACTTAACCCTTTTAATAAAAAAATCATACAAACCTTTTCGGCCTCCTCCTTTACTTGAAACAAATTTCCAAATATTTAAATAAACCACCAAAAATTTACTTTATTCTCAATGTATAACAAGTAGGGTTCAAATTTTTCCAAAAAATCCAAAACAAAATTTTGTTTTTATTCACCACCAAATATAAGAATTAATTCGTGGAGATTATTTTAAACGTATTTGATCTGTATTAAAAATCCTTATAAATCCACCCGAATTAATATTTTGCATCAAAGGAATAATTGGTAAATTCGAGTACTTGCTAGTTGGAAACCTCTGACTTACAAAAATAGTACATACCTTTTCTTCCTGTGATTTAATGTAACTTACTTCGCCTTGTGGACAGACATATTGTTGTTCAGCTTGTATTGTGATAATAAACCCAGAATTGGTTGCATAATAAGACCTTTGTCGATGAATCCTTCACGGGATGCACAATGGAGTACCTTTACTTTATTGCTTTATTCATCTGCCGTAGACAAGATGAAATGACTTGATGTTGCAGTTGCCGTCGGTATAGACAACTGGTGTTTTCCTTGGTTTAGGGAATAGTGGCTTCGAGATCACTGATTCATTCCTGCCCTAGCCTCCTCTAGGACTTTTCGAAGAACCAAAATGTTAGGTAGTTTCCTTAATTAACCACCTAACAATACGGGTGTGTTTCCAAAAGCACAAAACATGTTTTCTTCAGAAATTAAAGCTAGAAAGCTTGTGCCTTTATTGACTTCTGATGTGTAACTAAAACTTAAGAGGACTAATAAAACGGAAAAAAGTGGAAATATGTAACTTAAGTAAATATTTACAAAATATCCGTTATTTTAAAGCGAATTAAAACATATATGATATTTCTTGGGGAACAAAACAAGATCTCATCATGAGAAAAAAAAGTGAGCTGAATTAAGAGAAAAAAATTTAATTAAAAACAAAATTTTTATAAATTTTTTGTGTAGTAAAGAAAACGGATTTAAATGATAACACAAGGCGACTGTGCAAATACACCCAAGTAACTACATAGTTTATGGTTTACACATTTTTCGAACCCTCTAAACTTTTCACATAAGATTATTGATTACTCAAATATTTTTGTATCGGTTTCGAAAAATCAATGTGTTTCAACAAACTTTTGTGTTAAGAGTTTTGATCAGAATTTAATTACATACAAAATTGGCCATTACAACCCTTCAGTCAGGATTACGGCCTAGCTTCTCACACCACTTATGTTATGTGTGTTAATTTTATACATGAGTGGCGGAACCTACAATTTAAAGTCGACTCCGAGCGACAGATTTTTGAGAAACTTTTCATGACAATTTTATTTACTCTCAGAGTTTTTGCCAGAAATCTGCTGAGAGGAAGCCGCCGAAGAAATATTTTTTTCGTCTTTCGTTTTCGATGTCTGACCGGGAATTCGAACCCTGGCGTTTCGTCTAATAAGCCAACATACTACCAACTAGACTACGGCGACTTCAATTTCAGAATTTAATTAGGGAATATAAAATAATTGTTTTGAAAAAAGCTTTAAACATGTTTGAGACTTGAATATTTCAAAAAAAGGTTTAATTTAATACCAATTTGTTTTTGCAAAAAACAAGAATAATAAATAAATTTTTTTATGGCAAAAGAAATCAGTTAGAGCTCTGAGTCCAAAGGTGATTAAAACTACTTTAACTTCGAGTATTGGAAATGGGTAAAACACTTGTTCATCTTCGAGGATAGAAAATTGTCATAGGAGATCAAATTACTTAAGGCACTAAATCGTAAACTATATAAAACAAAAAATATTAATTTAGAAAATGATCTTATAATTAAGTTGTTATAGCTTAGAAGGCTAACTCAAATAAAATAGTTTGAGTGTCTGATTTTAGAATCCGATTTATAATTAATATAAATTTCGGACATGCAACTGATCACTTATGCACACGTTCTCACTTTTACTGATGGCACTGATTTTCTTAGCACACGGTGAAACCCATAAAGTGCCTTGAAACTTATGGCACCATGTTTTCAACAAAGAATTTAAATTAATCTCTGGAGAATAAAACTAAATGAATACAAGATGTGAAAGGAGACTTGGCATTCCGTTCAAATAACTAACGGTGACATTTTTAAAATTCACATATGAAATTAATATCAGCATAAATTTAATATTTCGAAATACACCAGTGGCAGATACTAAAGCAACTAACTCAATATTTTAACATTTCCATAGGAATCTGAAAATTTTTAAGATAACTATTTCAAACCTTTAAAGTGCCATTAATTTATTAAAAAAGAAGTATTAAAAACAAATTTTTAGTTCAGATGGTGTACGGGTTACAGGGTGTAGGGTTAGTATTACGGTAAGAGTTGGAAGGGTATATTTGTGCACATACCTTTTATATTAATTTTGTATTTATGTAAATAATAAATGTAAGTTATAGCTTTAGGTTTGTTTATTTCTTGTAAACGTTATCAAAAGTATATTTGTTTGTATTTTATAACAATGTGTTGTTTATAATGTTTATTTTGTTTACAATTTACTTCAAATTCACAATTTATTTCAATTTTATAATTATATATCACTATATCAATATTAAATCAATCTCAATTTCACAATCTTTTAAAAGAAATAATATAAATTTGATATTACGCACTCGCGTAGGGATTGTTGGGTTATTATGTTTAGTGTTGTTCGATGTCGATAAGAAACTGATCAACCAGGATCTTAATAAGTATGTTGAAGATGTTGATAAAAGAGTGGTGACGAATGCATGTATATGTGTATACTTTGAATGTTGATGTGTGTTACAT
This sequence comes from Sarcophaga bullata, assembly GCA_005959815.1. NCBI lineage: Eukaryota > Metazoa > Arthropoda > Insecta > Diptera > Sarcophagidae > Sarcophaga > Sarcophaga bullata. Next base: position 68,347 of record QOCX01000479.1, read on the forward strand.
ATGTTATTGTCATCATATGTGTAGGGGATATTGGAGGGCAGGGTTAGGGTTGAGCAAATTTGTTCACTTGTGTGAACATAATTGTTCAAAAAAATCGTTTGTGTAATAAATGATTCACTCAGGATGTCGGGATCTTCCCGTGGATTTAAACATCGATTTCGACCCTAAATCGGGCATAACTCTCCGTCGGTTGGAATCTGAAATAAATCTTTTGGTGAGTATTAATAGTCGTGGGTATTCTGGATAAGAATTTGGGTCTGTAAGCAGTATTTGAATGAGTAGTGGGTGCTTATTAAGCGTGTAGGGGTTAATAAATTGCTTCTCTCTGTTAATGGGTTTGATCTTTTCAGACTATCATATTCCCCATTGAAATATTGTGCCTTAGTCTATCATGGGTGGGTTTGATCCCATGCGCATCAAGTTTAATACTCGGGTGAGCTAATACCCTATTGAGCCTTTTGCCAATAGTTTGTGGGTTTTTTCGATCTAGAACTATTATGCGTGGTCACAAAATCGATAGACATACGACAATATTCTAAAAGTTTTGGACAATTTAGACAATCTTTCCATAATGTAATGGTTTCGGTTAGTGAAGTTCATGAATGTTTTCGTGTTTACATTCGTAGAAATCGACTGACAAATATTAACTTCAGCTTGAGTTTCGGAAGGTGTTGTTGGCCATTTTGCTGAATCTCCCTTCAACCAATTTATCTGCTTTGCTGCAACCATGACTGACAATATCAGCTGGGTTGTCATGAGAGATTACATGAGTCCATTTTTCCTATCACTTTGGAAATTTAAGGCAATCGCTCTGCCGTAAAGGTGTTCCAAATAGTTGGGAATTTACTGAGCCTTGCCTAAACTGTCGAGGAGTCCGTTCAAAAACGCATTGGGGGTTGAGTTAGACGTAACTGGGTAATTAAATTTTGTGTCTTTTTTGCCAACCCCACTGCACGACAAATTTCTAATTTCGGCAACGAAATGACCTTGATTGATGCAACTCTCGTCTTAGCGATAACTAGGGTTACGAACATAGGTTCGTTTATGGGTATAACTCGCCTTTTTAGAAGCATCTGAAAAGTCATGGAACTCAATTCTTGCTGAAAGTGAAAAATGTATTCATCTAGGGATCCGAATATTGCCATTATTATGTAATAACTTATGCCAATTAAAAAGGATGAGTGGGTTCAGACATTCATCCCAAGTCTGTGATAACCAATCTGCTGGGTCTAAAGGTTTTAGGGCTTTTCGGTTCTGGAAGGGTAGGTAAGGCGGCATTGAGTTAGTGATTTTTTGGTAAATTATCTAATAGTTCTTGGGTATTCGTCCTACT
>QOCX01000479.1:74875-93518 GCA_005959815.1 Sarcophaga bullata
ATGTGTTGCGGCAGGCCGAAATCCGTTAATCGGGTTGTTATGGCCAATTAAGTAAGTAAGTAAAGATAGATATATATTATAATATATTATTTTGTTTTATCGATACGTTATAAGTTCTAACATACGCATTCAATTTTCAAAAACTCAACCTTCTTTTAGATTTTGAAAAATTAAAATAATGTCATCCTTCAAATTTAAAACTAATAATTTACCATTGGATCACGCCTATAATAATGCCTTACGGAATTTTAGACTTGACAAAATTCGTATGCAATAAACTATACGATTTAGGCAGAAATATCAGAATAAAATAAATCTTATATTATATCATAATCAAATTGCATGACTTTTATTTTTATGTTTTGTAAAATTTAGGGAAAAATATAAAAAATCCTAAATATTTCCATCTGTTTGAGACCGACATATAAAATTATATCGCTAACTACTGACATGAGTCTCAGAGGCACAAATAAAATAGTTCATATTTTTATTAAATAAAAACATTTCCCTTTCATATATAGCACTAATTGTTAATATGGAAAAGCTAACCTCTCCGTTTTGCTTAACTTTAACAAATCATTTTTATAATAACAGTTAACAACACTATTTGCGAATAGTTCGTATAATAGTTTGTACGATTACAAATTTGTTACAAAAAGTATGAGTAAATGTCTTACGGAAGAGTAAATCCAGCCTGCTATGGAAGAAACTAATGCAGAAACTGCAAATGACTTTGACGATCAGGAACTTGTTATACTTTCGGATGGCGGAAAAAACTAAATAATTGAGAATTATAAAAATGCTTCAGAGATATGTATCTGATACTGTTTCTGATGTTGAAGAAATAGCGGATGAAGAATACAGCAACATTTTTAGAGTAATGAAATTATTAACGCTATTATAAAATTTACTAATTTTGACGCTCTAACTATATATAACCATCCGGCTGATTCGCACAAATATTATAGAAATCAGAGCCATTATTGAACTTTTAATTTTAGCAGCAACAAAAAAAATATAGAGATTTTAAGTTTTGGTGTTTGCTATACTATTATCCATATTCAGTGATCGTCATCGCTTTATGAAGATTTCAAAAAAATTGTGATTAGACCACAAACGTACTAGGATCATTGGACAAAAATAAAATAAATTAACACCTATAAGGGATAATTTTGAAATTTTTAACAAAAACCTTGAAAATTATTATTACTCCCGGCGAAACCGTATGGTTTGATGGTTGTCTGACAGCAACACAAGCTCTCCTCTTTCCACTGAATGTGATTCCCTATTCAAGAAAAATTTATAATCGATTTGGGCAAGAGAGTAGTGGAATAGCTTGTGTAGTCACATAAAAATTGGCGAAATTCAACATGAGATAACAAGTTTGGAACTTGCTGATAATGTAGTGTAGAACGACTTAATATTAACTGGTAAACTTAGGAAAAGTAAGCGTTGTGTTTCTCCAATACTTTTACTAAAAAGAAACAAACAAATCGAGAAAAATGTGTCCGGTTTTACATATAACATGTGTTTGATATCTTACGTTTTAAAACCAAACAGAAATGATCTTATACTCTTCACTACGCATAATAGTTACTAAAAAACAAATCGATTAGTCATGATCGGAATGCAACCAAAGACAAAAAAACTATAAAAATGTTTTGAGAGAATTGATACATCTGGTAATGATTCTGGTTGCTAAATAGAATGCAACATTGGGTTCACATGATTATTACTTTTTGAATGGTAACGACAACATTGTTCTTGGTTTGGCAGAGTCAGTCTTTTCAGAATACTGATACATAATAGAACATTAAAATAAACACTAATTTTGATTTAAAAGGACAGTCTTTTCATTTTGTAAAGAGTAACGGGTAAGTTAACCTCCCACTTGACCATCCAAATGATTGATTATCAGAAGTGGGATAGTTAACTCGTATTTTATGTGAAAGTGGAATAACAGAAAATAGTTATATTTTTTATGCGTGTCTGTTGTGTCCCCGGTCAGACGTCAATAAACGAAATATGAAAGAAAATATTTCTTCGGCGGCTTCCTCTCAGCAGATTTGCTGGAAAAACCTGAGAGTAAGAATAAGAAATTGCCATGATAAGTTTCTCAAAACGAATCTGTGCGTATCGGAGTCGACTTATAAACATGTTAGGTCCCGCCACCTCATGTATAAAATTAGCACAGCACAACAACTAAGTCGGTGTTGAGAGCTAGGCCGTAATCCTGACTGAAGGGTTGTAATGGCCAATTATGTATGTATGTTGTGTCGTATAGCGGAAAAAATTTATGGAAATATTACCTAATATACAATTAAAAGAAAAGTTTCGCGAGTGTGGTTTGAAAACATCAGGAAACAAAAGCGAACTAATAACGCGTCCGTGCGAGGCATTCGAAACAGAGACTATAACCATGATAGAACGAAGTGAAAAAGAGAAGCATTTGTAATTTCGAGTCAGGTAATATGGAGGAGTTGCGTGGGGATGTTTTGCGACTCCAACGTACAATGGAGTCGCTCACCTAACAAATCCAGACGTACATGACGACGACGTCGACGTTGGCAGTAAACATGTCTGCCGCAGAATTCTTTTGAAGCTGAAAATTTAAATTGTGTCTTTACAACATTTTAACGGCAACCAGATATTGCAACACAGCAACACCAAATTTTGGCAGAAAACAACAACAACGGAGCGCAAAGAAGAATGCATGAACAGTCACACATACAACCATCCGTTCAACAATTTTTGGCTCACGACAACAAAAGATCACCATCAATAATACATAATAATTTACTTGTTGGTGGACAACAAAAAAAATATATCAACGCAAAATTATACGAACCGGCCGTTAAATACAATGACAGTTCAGTTGGTAATGGTGCAAATGTATTTATGCCTGTACAATCGTCTGGAAACCCTATGTTTACTCCGCCGCGTAGCCATCTTGAGCATTTGTCATTTAACAATAATCGCTGTAGTGTACATGTGGTAATTGATGCATTGCCTACATTTAACCCTATAAGTAACGGTATTACTTCAGCACAATTTATTGAAAGGGTTGAAGAATTAAAAAATGCTTATGAATGGATCGACGAAATGGTTTTGTTCGTGGTAAGAAGTAAATTGCAAGGTGTAGCAAAGTTGTGAGTTGATACACAACCAATTTTTTTTAACTGACAAGATTTTATGGTCGCATTCATGGAAAATTTTCCTTGTTTAGTGAATAATGCAGATATACACATGCAAATGATGAATCACAACAAAAGTGAAATGAAACGGTTATCGAATACTATTATAATATGTTGACAATTGGTCGTCGTGGCCAACTAGACGATAATGCAATTATAAAATATATAGTAAACGGTATAAACGACTGTAGTCTTCGAATATTTAATACATTTTACAAAGTGTGCAGAACTGTTCGCCCGAATCATTACAAATTGTCGCAAGTTAACTTTAGAGCGCAATTTTCGAAACCAAATATACTATTCCAGAAAAATAATAACGAAATAATATCGGAACGAATGTGTAATAAACCTTAAGTCGGGTCCGAAGTGCTATAATTGTCAAGAAATTGGACATTTGTCGTGAAATTGCCCAAAACCACAACGAAAGCCAAGAGAACCGGTAAATACAATTAATAATCAGAAAATTATTACGAAAAGTATTTTAATAGACAATTTTTAGTGTAAAACATTAATTGATTCGGGTAGTGCTGTATCTTTAATGAAGCAGTCAATCGCAGATAAATTGAACTATGACTTGGCAATCTGTAACAAAATATTGCAAGGCTTCGCTGGGGGTGAATTTAAAAGTAATGATAAATTAAAAAAAGCAAAAGTGACAGATCAGATGGAAGCAGCTTCGTTTCTCGCTGATTTGCATATAGTGAATAATGGTACAACTGCTTATGACGTGATTATCAGTTTAGACATTTTATCGAACGGTCGGGTAGTTATTGGTAAGTGTCAAGTGTACGCAATGTAGGGCAATGACATACAATATGGTGCGAAAATTCAAGATAAAGAAAAGAAACAAGTGATCGAATTAGTAAATAAATGTGCGAACTGTTTTGCAGACATATTGGACAAAATCAGTAAATACAGCGCAATGAAAGTGAACATCTCCGAATAAACCTATCTCCGAATAAACCTATAGCAAGAAAACCGTATGCAGTGCTCATTCCCTAACAATCATCCATCCGTCAACATCGGTGTACGCTTTTCCAATTATATTGGTCCCGAAATCTAATCGTGAAGACGGACTGTGTGTAGACTACCGAGTATTAAATGCTGTGACCGAAAAACAACCTTGGCCAATGCCCACTGTAGATGGTGTTCTCTCCACTCTCGCAGGTAAGAAATACTTCCCTACATTAGACATGATGTCTGGATATTATCAAATAGAAATTGACGAAGAGTCAAAAAAATATACCGCTTTTATTACGCACCATGGTCATTTTGAATTCAACCGTATGCCTTTCGAGCACATAAATGCACCGTGTATGTTCCAGAAAATCATGATGAAAATTATTGAACCATTTAAAGGAAAGGTCGTAAGCTATGTTGATGCGACGATTGTTGCATCAGATACGGTTGCAGAAGGTTTAAATAATCTTGAGGAATTTTTGAAAATAATCCAACGCTTCGTTTATCTGACTGTTTCTTTATGAAAGAAAGCGTTACATTTCTCGGACATGAAATCGATGGCGATGGTATCCGGGCTAGACGTATAAAGACAATAGAAATCCAGCGATTTACATACATACATAATTGGCCATTACAAGCCTTCAGTCAGGATTACGGCCTAGCTTCTCATACCACTTATGTTGTGTGTGTTAATTTTTATACATGAGTGGCGGGACCTACAGTTTAAAGTCGACTCCGAACGACAGATTTTTTGAGAAACTTATCATGGCAATTTTATTTACTCTCAGTGTTTTTGTCAGAAATCTGCTGAGAGGAAGCCGCCGAAGAAATATTTTCTTCATATTTCGTTGTTGACGTCTGACCGGGGATTCGAACCCTGGCCTTTCGTCTAATAAGCCAACACACTACCTACTAGACTACGGCGACTTCCCAGATCTAAAACTGTTACCGAGATTAGACGTTTCTTGGGGTTAACAAGCTATTTCCGTAAATTCGTCCAGAGTATGCACATATTGCAGTACCTTTAATAATGCTTACGAGAAAGGCTGTTTCCTTTGAGTGGTCAGCTAAATATGAAGATGCGTTTGGCAGATTAATTCATGCCATAACTAGTGACCCCGTTCTAGGGGTGTACGACGTAATTAAGGAGCAAGAACTTCACACAGATGCTAGGGTGAAAAATCCAATTGCTTACTATAGCCGAGCTTGCAGCGAAATAGAGAGCAAATACTATACTTACGAGTTGGAAATATTGGCGGTGTTGGAAGTCTGTGAACGATTCCGTATATAAATGTTGGGTAAACATTTCACTACTTATAGAGCAATTTCAAGTATGAAATCTAAAACACTGATGATTCTAAGGGTATCCCGCTGGTTGTTGAATTTGATGAAGTATGACTTTACTATATGTCATCCACCAGATAGCCAGATGACACATGTAGACGCTATGAGCCGCTTCTCAGTAGAAGACAAAGGAGAAGTTGAGGATGTTACTGCTAAATTAATGACCGTCGAATAATGAAAAGGTTCTTATAATGAAAAGACAAGATCCAGAACTGAAACAAATCATAGATATAGTCAAGGGAGAAATTGATTCTGTTCATAAGAAGTTACTATGATAACGATTTTTCTATCAAGAACAATCGCCTCTATCGGAAAACCAAAGATGGAGAGGATCTTCTTGTCATTCCGCGAGGTATAGTCAAACTGTGTCATGATGATGTTGGACACATCAGCTTAGAGGGTACCATCAAGAAAATGTATCAGAACTTTTGGTTTAAGAGAGTACGAAATTACGTAAAAGGTTACGTCAAAGGCTGTGTTGAATGCTGTTATAACAGAGAACCTATGCGGAAAGAATGTCAACTCTATGGAATGCACATACCATCAGCCCCATTCGATGTAATACACATGGACTACTTGGGACCATTTATTAAAACAAAAAAGGCGTTGAATACATTCTTGTGGTTGTCGACGCATTGACACGTTATTCCATTGTAGTTCCAGTTAAGTCAACGAAGACGAAGCCAGTAATAAAACCCCTTAATTGCTTAACTCTTTATTTTGGATTGCCAGGCAGAATTGTGACAGATCGCAGAAGTACCTTTACCTCTTCAGTATTTACAAATTATTGTCACGAAAATAATATTCAGCATATTAAAGTAGCTGTCCGAACACGTCGAGCTAATGGAATTGTCGAGAGAATTAACCAGTCAGTATCATCATATTTGAGACATCACCTAACACAAAAGATTGTGAAAACGAGCTACGTACTCTGCAGTCAGCGTTGCCAGTTTTTTTTTTCAAAAAACTTTATTTTTGTAAAAAAAAAAAAATTTTCTAAAAGAAAAACTTGTTTTCTGGAAAAATACGAAAATTTCTAAAGGAAACACCGGAGGCCGGTGCCCTCTTTTGGAGTTTCTTTGCTACTTTTGGCCGGGTCTAGTAAAATACACAATATTTTATTTAAAAATGTAAATATTTCGTGTTATTATTATTAAATTTATTGAAAAAACTTTTTCACATCTCAAAAAACTTGGAAAAAAGGGAAAACTTGGCAACTGGCAACGCTGTCTGCTGTGGGAAATGAACACAACTGTTAATGTTACGACTAAATACTCAACCATTGAATTGATTTACGATTTCCTTTTGAAGGGCCTTAGTGCTAATGAAGTTTTATCAGTCGTCCATGATGACAACACCAACCTTGAGACACCATCACCACGTTAACGCCGTGAGAATGCTATCAAGACTATATCAGAAGCGTATGAGAAATGGAAACAAATATTTGATTTGAAACACAAAACTCCTCATCGTTATCAAGAAGGAGACTTGGTCTTGATAGAAAGTGCCATGCGTAGCACTGATGAGTCTCGAAAACTCGTCTCCAAGTATAGAGGCCCGTATATTATCAACAAAGTTTTGTGGTATGTTTTCGGAGATATTGAAGGAGTTCAACAGAACCAGCGAAAATTCAGTAACGTAGTTAGCAGCGACAAGATAAAGCCATGGCGTGCACTTTCCTTGAAATGGATGAATACTATTACATTGACGATGATGATGAAGATTAATATAATTTAGATTAACTCGGGACGAGTTGTCATCAGGATGGCCGAACTGTCACTCAAAGTAACATTTCCTGTTTTTTTATAATTGATTATTATTGATTGATACATTTGGTAACCCTTCTGGTTGCTAGATAGAATGCAACATTGGGATTCTCATGATTATTGCTTTTTGAATGGTAACGACAACATTGTTCTTGGCTTGGCAGAGTCAGCCTTTTGAGAATAGTGGTACATAAAAGGACATTAGAATAAACACTCATTTCGTTTTAAAAGGACAGTCCTTTGATTTTGTAAAGAATAACAGGAAAGTTAACCTCCCACTCGACCATCCAAATGATAATATACGCATTTGCTTGTTACTGTTTTTTACTGCTTTCTTATAGTTTTTATATATGAGTCTTATGGTGTTTTCTTTTCTACAAAGGAAATATCACCCTGTTACAAGGTGCATTACAAAAATTGCTGGCCAACCCTTTTATAATGTAATTTTTTATTAGAGAAGAACATAACACATATATTAAAAAAGGGAATGATCTGTGCTTGCCACTTTTGTTGTATTTTTTGATTTGTTTTCAATAAAATATGTAAATATGAAAATAATGTTGCCCGATTGCTAATTTTAATTAATTTTAATGAATTTTTAATTTTTTAGCGCTTTTTTTAATAACATTTTTTAAATACAATTTTATTTATATTACTGCCCATGTAGCTTTAATAATGTAATGTTTCCTGAAGGCTACTCTATAAAACAATGAACAAATTAACTTCAAAATTGGATAATGATATCAAACGACTTTTTAAATTTCATCTGGTATCATAAATAAACAAAAGTCATCTCCTTTACATGGTATTATCAGCACTTGATTTTTACGGGGCATAAAATGCAACGCCATTGGCAAGTGCGAATTATTTGGAATAAAGCATATCACCCTTTTAGAGAGCGAAACATTTTAAAGAAACAAACATAAAATGTGCATTTTAAAAAAATTTAAGTAAACTGCACATTTTTTGGTAGAAAAGAAGACACCAATAGTAATAATGTTCAAGTAATAATAATGTTCAAGTACTTTTCTATAATACTGACTCTATACATAATTTCTTTATAATCGGGTAATTTCTATTTACATATATGTTATTTCTAGTAGTCACTTATAAATAATAATCCGTTAATGTTTAAATAATAAAAAAATTGCATTCTTATTTTTTAGATAGCTATTCCATGTCGACCTCGAAAGACTTTTACACTGTACGTTTTAGATGTGCCTGAAGATTTACCGGTAGAGGACATAAGACATGCTCTATACAAATTTGATTCCGTAGTAGAAGTCTTGCGACTATATAAATATCCTCAAACAACTCCTTCACACTTAGCTGACAAAACACCAGAAGGTAAAAAAATATAACAAAAAACTCTGTATAAAAACCATTACAACAAAAAATTATTTAAAAATTATACCTTACTTTGGTGTTAAACCACCATTTGCATCAAATACTATATTTTCCTTATCCTGCACTGCAACCTCTACTTCCAAGTAACTACTTTGTAAATCCAATTTGATCCAGGTTACCTGTCAGTTATTAGTAGCCGGTAGATGTCCTTTTTCGTGACATCATTCAATTTCCAGCCATCAACGCAGAATCCTTTGCTCCTCTTCTTGGCTATAAGCGAGCTCCAAGGACAGGACGATGGCTCCATTACTCCACTCATTTCAATCATTTCTAAGCACTTTTCTTCACTTTGCAAGTGCTATTTTCCCAGGTGCTTGTCTTATTGGCCTTGTTTCACCAGCGTCTATCTTCTGCTTCACTATGACGGTTCTTCCTTGACTTTGACCTGTCATGGCAAAAACACTCACATGCTTTTTTAACTTTATTTTGATCTGACGCAGCTAAAACGGCCACCGATTATCTACAGAATCTTCATATGTCTGACGACCGTTGTAGGTCAAACTGGGCTGTACAAACTATTCGCTGTGCCCACTGAAGAAGAGCACTTACGGTTTAAAGCAAGTAGCAAGATCATGGAATAATACTTTACATGAAATTATTTTGGAACTTAAATTCGAGCAAAGTTTAAATGATCTATGTTTGTATTATGGTAACATTTATGGAAAGGTATGTTACATAATTGTCTATGTCGATGACCAAATTTTAGCATGTTATACAAGGGAAAAAATAAATTATATTGAAAACAAATTGTCTGAAAATTTTGCTTTACAAAACTTTGGGCATTAAAAAAAAGATGCTGAAGGCAATTTCCAACTTTGTCAATCTCTTTATATTGATAAAACTGCCGTGGAATTTGGACTCCAAGAAGCCAAGCCAGTTAAAACACTCATGGATTTAAGTTACGGAAAAGGGGGAGAAAAGGAACCTCTTAAAAACAACATTTTGTATCGTGAATTAATTGGCCACCTATTATATATTTTTAAACATTTGAAAACAGCAAATCTAAAGTTGTTGTTGAGCAACAAAAATCAAGACCAACAATTAATCGGCTACGCAGATGCCAACTGGGCTGAAGAAAGAACTGATAGGAAGTCAAACAGCAGTCGAATATTTTTCTACAATAGTTTGACAATTGCATGGTCCTGTCAGAACCCTCGTAGCCTCATCAACATATGAGGCAGAATTTCGTTATCAGAAGCAGCAAAAGAAGCAGAATGGTTAAGGCAACTTTTAACAAACTAGCAGCAACACATAGAAGAACCGATAACAATCTTCAATATTTGAATGATGACAAATTTTGTTTTACAACAAAGCACATGGATACAAAGTATAAACTGACGAAAAATTTAGTCAAGAAAGGTATTATAACTTCTAACAAAGCCGTTGCACCGAACAAACGACTATTTTTGTAATAAATGCAATCTAAGATGAATGAGAAGGAGTGTCGGAGTGATTACACTCACTTTACATTTATTAACTTGTAAAACTCTATATTTTACGTATGCATTTTCTACAACTTCATTTTTATTCACAAAAATGTTCATTCCAATAAAGCCGATAAACTAGAAAGTTTTCGACTTCTCTTCTAAAGTTCAATAAATTCTACCAGCTGGAATTAGCCTTGCTATATTCAATAGTTTTCAGCTTACCGTTACTTCTGGCAAGACGTTAGTAACTGGATCAATTATTCTTTTTTCTTTTTAAAATCTCGTTTACTGTTATTTATTCCAATAAAAAGACGAATTCAATATACATTATATGAAAAAAGTAGCTACTAGACGCATTCAAGTTACTTATAAGCGTAATATCAAGAACCTCCCTTTTATTGCTAACAACAAATAGCTGTTATATTATTATGAACTGTAAAGTTCAATGGGTGTCAATTCAAAGGTTCCTGTTTGTACTTTCCCACAAGGCATAGTGTGCATTGGCATATGAACATTATATGGGAAAGTTATTCCTATTCGGCGCATGGGATAGCAATGCTTGTGAGTTCAGTGACTTTTCCCTTTGGTCACACACCATGTAACATGAAGCCGCTTTATAGTTAGGTTAATTGGCGTAATCTTCACTATTTTTGATCATTGTTGAAATAAATTTTCATCCTATCAAAAAAAAGTTCCTCATAAAACAGATTAAATGTTCTTATTGTGGGATGAAAAAGTCGATTCATCATTACAACTAATTTCGATCACAAATATTTTCGCGGTCTCCAAAAGCTTTGGCTCAGCAGTTCGGATGGGTGTGTTGGTTCTAGATAGCTCCTAACAATACTCATGAAAACCCCTGGACAAGAACGCAACGTGATTAAAGATCACCAAAATGATTGACGATGCCTTATTGGCATATTTCTGAAACATTTCGCTCCAGGAAGGAATCGCTTTTAGGCGCTATATTAGGTGATGACCTCACAAGAGAGAATCTTCTGGTATGGTTACTTTAAAATAGTTTAAAATTTAATTACTAAATTTAATTTATTTATTAAATTCTTGTTTTAATATACTAATTCTTAATACGGAGTGTCTTAATAATAACTGCAGTATGACCAGTAATAATTGGATGATTTCCTGTTGGTTATGGCTTGGTTCGGTGTCATTTAAAATGCAATAGATTCAAAGCTCGCTTTTAATTTTTTGTAATATTATGGTGTTTGAAAATGTTTTTTAAGGAAGGTTTTGCAAGTAAAAGACAAATCAACGTCTGTTATTGAATTATTATAACGTACGCAAGTGAATCATTTTATTCTACTCTAAAATTCGTGAAAACCCGATCAGTATTAATAACTAACCGCTATATGAAAGACGAAAGTGCTGTCAGCATTTACTCACAAAGGTTAAAAAAATTGGGGAGAAAAATAAAATAAAATAAGTTAAGATAAATTAGGTAAATTTTAACATTTAAATTCAACACCATATTTTGTACTTTATTTATATGTTTTCAATAAACATAATTTCTGTAAAAAATTTTTTTTAATATTATTTTGATACCTATCACATACGGATTAACCCCTTTAATTGTTTATGTCGAGTATGCTCGAACGAATAAAAATTCTCACAATGTAGAAAAAACGCATTCGTAGTGTTATTCACAAATATCCTGGGTTACACAAATACCAAGTATATTTTAGAACAGAGGTTACCAAAAATTTTTTGGTTGTGTATTAGTGAGTAAGAGAGGGAAAATAAGTTCAGAAAATGTATTTATTTAGTGTCAAAGAAAAATGTTAGTAATATAAGCTATTTTTATTTTCATTTTATCAACATTCTTAAAGTTGTACCTCTTCGACTCTAAAAATTAGGGAAGGTTTTTTAGATATTTAGTGGAAGCAACTTTTGGTTCATAAATTTTTCATTATTAAAACAAATTACTTGACCTAAATGTTATCACACAGTTTACAGAGTTGTGGTCTTATTGTTAACTTCTTATTTAGAAAACTCGTATACCTTTTTTTAATTTTTTTTTTTAAATATTATGAAAATATATTATAACTTCAAAAATAATTTAAAAAATAACTGACTTAATTTTATTGATGTAATGATACAGAAAAAAATTAATGTATATGCATATAAATCCATGTGTACAATATACACACATGCATACCACTTTACGCATTCATATATGTATCGGATAACTAAAGAAAGCACTCCCATATAAGATATCTACATTTAATATTTTTTTCATGAAAATGATTTTTTAACTTTGTGTTGAGTTGTATGTTAATTTTTCATCTACTTAGTATTGACAAACAAAAATTTTTTTAAATCTACCGTTATGAAGGAAACATATATATTTAAAATGAATTAAAGAACATAAAATAAAAAAGACAAAATTAAAGCACCCCTTCATGGAACAAAAGGACAAATTTTTAAAGTTAATATTTTGTTGCAAATCCTTTATTCTGAATAACATTTGTACATCTTCTAGACATGGATGATATCAAATTATCAACTACATAAGACTATATTCATTTCCATGCTATTTTCACATTCTTTATTACGGCAATTTTTTTGATTTTTTTATTTAACAATCTCCCATAAGTTCTCAATTGGATTGAGATCGGGAGATTGAGCAGACCACTCGAGTTTTTAGACACTATATATAAGGGGTTGCTTTTGCTTTGTCCCTTTCATTTTCTCCTTTTCTTGTGATTTAAAATTTTAAATAAAATGTCATCTGAACAAATACCATATAACCTAATAAAAATAATAGGCAACTTGAACAAAACACGCAATTTTCATTATAAAACATTTAAATAAAAAATTTCTTATTGGGGGATGCTTTAGTTATATCCGATACTGAAAGTAAATATGAATATATATACATTTCACACATATAAATTGGACGGATATGGACATGATGTACTACAATATTAAATAATATTAAACAAATATTATTTTCGTTTTAGTTTTAGTAGCAAATGTAACATCTTTTTATTATCTTTTTTTGACAAATTTTTAATTTTTTAATGTGATATTGCAAACATACTCTCCAAACAGGACCAAAATAAAAAATTATAGATCGAATAAAATGATTTATACCCTATTATTGCTCTTGCTAGATACATTTTTTTTGACGTGTAAATCAAAGATGTGCTTACGATTCAACCATACCCCTAAGTCTTTAATGCTATTATTCCATTGTATTATTATTTACTTTTACTTCGAAGATAAAAACATGAACTCCGTCTACGCCTAAAAAACATTGGAGACGTCTTACTTTCAATAACTTTAATCTTCCATTACTGAAAATACATCGTTAATTGTTCGAGTGCAACTCGAAAAACTTGTGAAACGAATAAATGCAAGTAACATATGCCGCAGGTTCAATTCCAATTGAATGCAGCATATCAGAACAATGTTGGTTATAAGTAGAAGCCCCAGGACAGAGCCCAGTGGGACTCCAGGTGTTATTTCAAATAGGATGGAGTATTTGGCGTTACGGCACATACAGTAAAATCTGTCCTTGAGAATAATTCCATAATTTTAAAAGAAATAGCAGAAAATTGTACTAAATCATTTTGTACAACAAAGCAGACGAAATTAAAAGCTTTCTCAACATGCAACATAACTAAGAATGTTGAGTAGCCGGTATAGAATCCTAAAGTTATATAATTGTAAAGTTTTTGGATCTGATAAATGATGCTGTGAAAGCATTTAAATCCAAACTGGGTCCGATATATTACATATATTATTATATGAAAAACCTTCTCCAGGAGCTTACTGAGAATACTAGTAAACTAATACGACGATAACTTTGAACCGAGTTTGGAAGTTAAATAGGTTACACTATTACTTTAGCCGTTGTCCAGGTTTGTTGGAAGTGTTGTACTTTTAGGGAAAAATATATAATAAAACTGACACATTTTGGAGTACATTCAAGTAAAGGTTTCAACATAATTTATTAACATTATCTAGCAGTCTTCGGCTAGCTCTTAACATAAGCTAACTTATCGTGTTTTCGCGCTACTTGTTCATAAATTAACCAGTTATTTTCCCAGTCTCTTTATCTATCGTATTTTTCTTTCTTTTATTCTTCATTTTCATATTAATAACTGATTAATATTACTCTACAACAACAATGCGCGCAGGGCCCACCGCATTTGCTATATTAGCAAATTCTAGTAGTCCCAGGAGAAAAAAGCAAAAAAGAAAGGCTCTATACCTTTTTTTGAACTTCCAAAGCATTCTCAACCTAATCCTAAATAAATCGTTGCTAAATAATAAAGTTGCTAATAAATTTGTAAATTCAAAAGAATTATTTGGACTCTGCCATATCAAATGTAAACTTCACAAAGGATTGAACTACACAAAAGGTACAGTTTTCGGCCCCAATTTAAACGATATCCCTGAAGAGAAAATAATGAAGGAACTTGCTGACCAGGGCGTGGTGTACAGGAGTTTTGTTTATTACTTTCGACTTTTAAACTTACCAACAAAAATAAAAATTTGCTGGAATTTAGTTACTGTTCGTGAATACTTCCCAAACCCTATGCGATGCAAGACCTGCCAAAAACTTGGCCACACAAAAAATCATTGCAAAATTCCTCCAGTTTGCCCACAATGTAATCTTCCCCCACACTCCGAACCAATGCACATGCGTCCAATGTGCAAATTGTCTTGACGAGCACTCCGCTTCATCAAATAGATGCAAATTCATACAACAGTAGGACCTCTCAAAAATTAAAATTAAAAACAAATGCGAATTAAAGAAGCTTATAATATACCAATTATTTCTCCTATTACAACATACTCGGCTGTCACAAAATGCCTACAAAAAAACAACAAATAACTGAAAACAACATGGAAAAAGAATCAAAAATACAACAGAAAATAATTCAACAAACATGCAAAATAAATCATCAACTTATAATTTCGTTACATATTCTATACCCTCTCTTTCTATTGAGAAACAAAAATCTCTCACAATAACAACACAATCCATTTCTTCAAATTTAAAAACTCCTTCAACTTTTTGAACGATATTGGTACAACAACAAATAACAAAAACGAAACAGCAGATAATACGAAGCAAAAAATTAATGAAGGGACAACAATGGAAGAAGAGTAAAACTCTCTTCTACACTCCTAATTTTTATTTTATAAACAAATGATAAATGTTATACAGTGGAATTCGAATGGTTATAACAACAACTATAACGAGTTATCCCATCTCATTGATGATGACAAACCAGACGTAATTGCAATTCAAGAGGCACATTTGCCACATCACAAAACAAACGTAACCAGGCATAAACAGTACGAGGGTTACTTCTATAATCTACCTAACAACACTTACGCAAAACAAGGAGTTGGTTCCTTAGTGAAAAAAAATTTGCCTCACAAAATTATCTTTCACAATACAAAAATGGCTTCTTAGGAACTTACTGTAGATACCAACTTCCCATTTTCCATCATTAGCTACGTTCAATGTGCAGCTGGCTCCATATGTCCAAGGAGTGTGGCCAATTCATTATACGGTATCGACCAATTCCCTATTCTCATCAAGATAGGCATTTGTTCAAATCAGAATAAATGTAAACCTATTCACAAATACAAACATTATGCTGCTAACTGCGACAAATTTCAATTCCACTCTGCTGAACAAAATGGTAATTGCAATTATTCTCCTAATATTAATTCTGAAGCAGCCAGAATAGTTAAAATTATTCGCTTTGCTAACGCCTCGATTCCGCAAACGAAACACTCCTATATAAAAAAATGTATTCCATGGTGGAATAACTCCTTAAGTATTTTAAGAAAGGATAGACAACAAAAGTGGAACAAATACATTCGCAATGGATCTGACGAAAATCTTATGGCTTATAAGTGATATTTTTAAAAAGACTGTTAAGTTATCTAAAGCAGCATCTCTAATGCAGTTTACATTCTCGATTAATCATTAATCCTGCACTAAGAAATTATGGCACGATATAAAAACTCTTGTCGGAAATAGAACTTGGAATACATTTAAATATATTAAAATGGACAAACAATTCTTTGCAAATCCTCTTGAAATAGCCAACAATTTCGACAATTATTGGTCAAATTTATCGCACGATAGACAATTCCTAAAAAATAAAATCGATTTTCTTAATTCTAACTATTGTAACAAACTACCTTCACGATCAGCTGTACAAATGGATGGTAAAATTACCCTTCTTGAATTGGTAAACGTGCTAGTTAGTGCCAAAGGAAAACACCCGGTTATGACAGGATATCATACGTCTTGTTAAAAAATTGCCAATGTGTTTGAAAGAGAGAATTTTAACACTTTTCAACAACATTTTCTAGAGTGGTACTTATCCCCAAATTTGGCGCAACGCTACTATTTTATCTATTCCATCCGAACTAACCTGTTGAATATATAAGTAGCTTTCGACCCATATCACAACTTCCCTGTATAGGAAAAGTGTTTGAGAAGATTATTTCAACGAGATTAATGTGGTTTGCCCTTAGAAATGCCTAATACCCTAATACATGCCAAACAAGCTGCTTTTAAAGCAAAATAGGGCACTTTAGGTACTGTACTTCATCATACTTAATCATTTTGTCTCCCAAGCGCTAACGCATAAAAACCATATATCAATCTTGTCTACGGACTTTGTACGTGCATTCGACCGCATTGGAATTCATATTGTGTTACAGAAATTAGCTGACTGGAAAGTAGGTAATAAAATCTACAACATTATAAAAGCATTTTTGATGAACCGTAGAATAAAAATTCACATTAATAGAACTCTATCCGGCACCTTTTGCCTTTATAATGCCATACCACAGGGTTCGCGTCTTTCGGTCGTATTATTTTTGATATTATTATCAACGACATAAGTAAAATTACAGATAGTTACACTCCATTTATGCAGATGATGCCATCAAGAGTACAACCCGCATTTTCTCTTAGAAGAGATATTCATGAATGGCCTAAATCGTCTGGAGCCATGCTATCATTGGATAAATGCAAGATTTTACACATATGTAATAAACGAAACTGTAACCCTCCAACTCTTATAAACAACAACACAACAATTCTTTACGTCTCAGAACTAAAAATTCTGGATATTATCTTTGACAATAAATTCAATTTTATTATCTTCAACTAAGGAAAGATCTTACAAAACATTAAAATAATTATATATAAAATTAAATAAAAATAATATAAAATTTTTATCCTTAAAAAAATGTGACATACATTCTAATACGCTCTTAAACGTTACCAAAGCGTTAATTTTGTCAAAAATAGGTTACGGTCTACAAATTCATGGACACTGCCTTAAATCCTACTTAAAATACATAAATTCTTCTTATCACTCTTCTATTCGGTATGCCCTCTGAGCTTTCCGAACAACCAACACAAGAAATATGTTAACAGAAGCTGGTTTTCTCACAATCGTCGATTTTATTTACGCCAGTGATCTTATATCTTATACCAAAAAAAATGGTAAAGAATGCTTGTAAAGCTTGGTGGCTCTTTAAGTCTTCTTCTTTTGTCTTTATCTTTATCTTATATTTATAGAAAAGCTTTTACGGCAGTTAGACTTTCTTTTGCTGACTGGACCTTTGTGTTTACGGATGGACCTAAAACAGATTTAAATGCTTCGTTCGCCATTACTAATGAAAATCAATCGACAATTTACAATGGTTTGCTAGAGAAGCATTGCAGCATTTATACTGCGGAAGCTCTGCTATTAAATTAGCTGTAGAACATTTTTTAAGCTTTTAGGAAAATTTATAATTTGCTCTGACAGGCAATCTACAATATCTGCTATTTCACATACAAGGAACTCAATATCCACTGTCCGTAATTATTTAATAAAATCGCCAAATCAAATTAGTTTAATGTGAGTGCCTGGTCACGCAGGGACCAAAAAGTAATGAAATATCTGATAAAGTTGCTGGCGATGTCCAACAAAAGCCATTACTACTGTTTCATACTCAACATAACAAAGACTTAAAATCGCAATTAGTAAACAAATGTATGAAACTAAGCGTAATAATTGGGAAACACACAGTCACTGCTATAAAGCAATTAACCCTAAGAGTGAAAAAATCGTTTATCCATCAACAGCCTCCCGCAGTGAAGCAAAGCTGTTCTCCAGAGTAAGACTTGATCATACCGTAATGACACACCAATATTTATTATCGAAGGAAGACAAACCAATATGCAATTCATGCAATATCCCAGAATCTGTAGAACACATACTGGATAGCCGCCAACTATTTACTCAGGAAAGATTCAGAATTTTTGGACATTCCACTCTTAGCTCGCTGCTTAGTATATCATCAATTGATAATATCCATAAAATTTCTACCGTTTTAAAGAAATGTAATCTGCATCAAAATCCATACAAATAGGAAATGTATACACGTATATATTTAGCTTAAAATAATATTTATAAAATCCAGAGTTGAAGGCCTACTTGCTCACACTCGTACTTTAAATTATATAATTTCATTTATTGTATTATAAAATCTT
>QOCX01000479.1:93528-111419 GCA_005959815.1 Sarcophaga bullata
ATATCGTATGTATCTACTAACTTACTAATATAGGTATATGCCTCTTTGAATATTTCTTCAATGCTCTTTAGATTTTTTAATATTTTTATTTTGCGAATAATTTTTTATTTGACATTATGATTAGCCTCATAATCTTCAATTATTATTATATAATTAAACGTTTGTTAGTATTAATATAGAAGCCGAGAACTTTCTAGGTCGGTTTGAATCTAGTTTGTCTGGATCTAGTCTGTTTTTGTAGTTTTGTGGAAAGATACATTATTTTTGTGTATAATTAGTTAGAAATGTAGATAAGATATGTTAGAAAATTTGCTATCAGTAAGTAAGATATTAGAGTTTAACAACCAGGGTAATGACAATATCAATTATAATATTTACATTTATCTACATAAGAAAACTACACAAGTAAATAAATATAAAGTGAATGTAATTACTCCAACAATTATTTCCTCAAAACTAACATATTCGCTTAAGTCTGTACTAGTATCAATAATAGATAACCGTCCAATTACATTATCAATCTGTGATGTATGGCACTGATTTTTTATGTTTTCAGTACTGACGAATTTCCAAAAAAAAAGAGGTGGTATAAATGTTCTCTATTTTCTAACTTAAACGACACGGGAAGGTGAACCGCGCCCACAACATTAATTGCTGTGGTATGTGTTTTACATTGGGGATTATTAGAAATAATCGGGTGTATTTGACGTTTTATTCCTAACCTTAGGAATAAAATTAGATGAGGTAGATTGCAAAATTGTGTTAGGAAAGAAATTCCAATTTCTATGTCTATTATTCGGTCTCTACAGACAATAATTTTACTATCAGTCTTAAGAAGTTTTCTGGCGTCTTTCTTAAATAAGCTCTTTTAGTCACTGTTTGGAACATTCTTCAGAAAGTAAACGGCAATAAGATTGATATTTTTTAGTGGTTGTTAAGTAAATAATAAAATTTTCAACTAGATTAGTTTTAACAAAAATTAGTACGAAATTTCTTGTCTTTTTTATAAGAACAACCTCTACTACCAATACAATAATAATACCTCCTAAAGTTCTAAATACTTATTTCTTAACCTTCTATAATTCCAAATACAAATATTTTGTAACGAATTGTGTTCTTGTTTTGATTTATAAATTTTTAGTTTATTTCAAACATCTAAAATCAGCAGTTTATTTCCTCAGCCGTAAATAGATTAATAGCATAATTTACAGAAATCGGCCAAGCTGGTGTAATGTTCAGAAGTCTGTTATAACTATTAGGTACTTTAGGAAAAGTGTTACAATGAAATATTCATTTTGTTTTAGATCATGCAGTTTAACAGACCCGTTTTTATAATATACAAGATACAAGAGTATCAATGTACTCATTATATTTATCTCAACTTTTTCACTTTTGTGCTTTTCTATTTTCTTAAAATCATTCCTTATTTTACTGCGCGGGTGTTTTACAGTTAACAATTATGCTTTTTAGTGCCATTATTACAACTTGCCGCTAAAGTTAGGTTTAGTTAAAGGCACTTTTAGCTAAAGAGAACTGTAAAGTTACCTTTGACTTATTTTCATTATTACAACTTACAGATAAAATAAAGTTAACTTTTTCAAAAATATGGCAATGCTAGAGCAATATCGATAACTTTAGTTAACGGCAAGTTGTAATAATGGCCCTTAGAGCTTTAGTAGAATTAAACCATTATTTTGTTTCACTAATAATTTTGATACCAAATGAAATTTATTTCATAACATGTTTCGTTATTCGATTGCTTTTATTTATTGCACTTTAATTGGTAAAAAATCTTTAATATTTGAATTTTCCACTGAACTGTCTATGTTTTCAGCATCGTTATCATCAGTATTTAATACTAGTAAAGCTAGGTAGGTTGACGACTCATTTTAGAGCCTGAAGTCTTAATGTGGATCTTAGGTATTAGCTTCAGTATTAGCTTGTCATTTAGAAACTTTTATGTTTATTTCCAACTTTCAATATAAGAGAGTTGTTACAGAGCGGATAGAGTACATGACATTCACGTCTGATAACAATTAATTTTAATTCGTTTGCAGTAAAGAAAATTACAAAACGGTGTTTTAAATTTATTCAGGTGTTAATTTGACTAGTTACAAACGAAATGCTTACAGAATCAGGTTAGTATTAATAAACTCATTCTTTTAAAAACTTGGTAACACGCGAACCAAATGTATAATTTATTACAGAAATACAGGCAATGCTTACTAAATCAGTCAAAAAACAGTTCAATTCAATCCTGAAAAAATTGTAAATTTAAATTTAAACTTTTTGCAACTAGAGAGTCAAAAATTTGAAATAAACTAATTTATTACAAATTATTAAAACAAACTGTATCCCACAGAAGAGCGGCAGGATAATAATTATTAACCAAAACATAAACTCAGGCCTTATCGACCCTCAGAACCTCCGCCTAAAAATACTACATTCCACTGGAAGCCTATGAATTCATTATCATAAAAATTAAGGTCATTGCACATACACGCATCTACATTGTGACCCCTTCATTGAAAATAGCCCAACCATCGAAAAATTTGTGCAATCTATCTAGACTGCTGCACATTTGAACTTTTGTAGTCATGCAATTTGTTCTGACATTTGGAATAACACAGTTTTCGAATAAAAATTTCCTAATGCACAAGGTTCTTTCGCTAGAAATTATAAATGAAATTTAAGCTAACAAAATGTTAACTGCCTTAAAACATCCTTCAGGCGCCTTTGCTTCTTGCAAGTGTTCGCCATTTGGTCACATCAATCGATGACAGGGCTTCCTCGATTTGCTTCTTCCACTGGATGTGAATGGATTGCAGAAAGTCCATGACTTTGAGAAGCTCAGTATTGGATGCAATGCGTAAATCATCTTCTCGCACTGGATGGAAGATCTTACGTACGATATTTTCTCTGGAATATTCTCAAGGCTGCTGCATCAGTGCCAACAGTGTCCACGTTCTGTGTCATAGATACACATTCGTCGTACTCAATTGCCTATTGCCTTCGTCTTAAGATTGTCATTATTCTTGCTGATAACAACAGAGACTAGAAGAACAAACTCACTGACAACATCGAAAGTATGCTTATCGGCCATAGTCTGCGATTCAAATCTCCGCATGTCCCCAGTTGTTGGCAACATATAATTAGTTTTGCCCCCGTTTTCTGCCAGACGCAGAAAGGTAGCATTAACATCTCGCTTGGTAACCCCTATGATGTCAATGTCAGCTCGCAAACAACTGGAAACTTTTGTGGAAAATAGAGCCATTGCGATTCAATCTCCACGATGATCGCATGATAAGGAATTATCTCGTTTAAACCTCGCTCGGTATTCAACCTTAACATGAGTTGGTCAACGTCATTCTGCATATCCTTATCAACTTCGCGAGAATATCAAGCTCAGACTTTGCGGCATAAACACGATTCCTAATAAGGTCATCGACATACATGGTTAAATTTGATGTATATAAAATACAAACTGATGGACGCGATTTAAGTTTATTTTGCGGTATGGTTTTATATAATGAATAAAAAGAAGGTAGAAGATTATAATAATTACGAGATTTTGCCAAAAACAACTCAATACACATCGAATGAAGTTAAGTTATTATCGTTTCATATAATGAAGTTTTTTTCAATTGCTTTTTTCAATTTTAGTAATTTATAATCGAATTAATTCGGATTAACAACAATTTTGAGAATTTTCAACATTATATTTGAGCGTTATATAATTCATATTCTGTCATGCCAGACCAACAGATATCATCTGAAGCTACTAGTCAGGGAAATGTCGCGTTGTATTCTCATACAAAATGAGTAACAAATATTTTCAGACAGTTGGCTGATATTAAAAGTGGCATAACTCTTGTTTTGATTATATTGAGAGGGGGTTATCTTGAACATGGATCAAGCAGTTTCATATTTGAAAGACAAATGTGACGATGGACATTCGAATTTTATGAAGTAAAGACAGAGGTTAAAAAATCAAAATAAAAGTCAATTGTAATTCCCGTTTTACGTCCCATTCTTGAACTGTTTGTCCGTTTTCGTTAGACGAAATCACAAATCCTAACTACAGGGCTTTAGAGATAATCCCTTAGTTGAACCTCTCAGAGGTAAATTATGATAAGCCATATAGCATTGTTAAAATGTTTTGACAATAAATTACTTAATTTTCAGGCACATATTCGCATTTTTTAAATCGTTCGCCAGTTCTGCGCTTTGAAGAAGCGAAAAGTTTGAATTTATGTATTAATTATCGTATACTTTCATTTTGGGAATAGGGGAATCTCATAGCAGAAAAATGAGTTAAAGGTATTTTTTGTTGTTTTATGTCAATATGCTGCAATCACTAAATATCAATCGAATATAAATCTTGATCCAAAACCTTTAAAATTCCTGAAAATATATATTTCAGATTTTTATAAACGAGTCCGTATTGACATACCAATTGGCGCCGGATTTTTTCACCTGATTATTGTTGGCCACCTTTGTTTCGGTTATAACTCACCAATAAAAAATATACTCAAAGTGAACACATGTGTATGCTTATTTCGTTTTATATTATAATTATTACGAGTTGAATGACTTAGACCTTGTGCTCTTTAAGTGCAACAGATCAGATTCTCCGGTATGAAACGAATCCATGACACTCACACTGCATAATCGACACTACACTTCCATGGCAGCCTATACATAAAATTAATGTAATACTGAACAAATAATAGAAAATATACATAGTACAGCCTTAAGCAATCACAATAACAAACAATAAAATAAATGAATAGATGAATTAGCAACACTAAATAAAAAAAATAATTATGAGTGGCTTAGTGTGCATAAAGAGCACTAAAATTATCATCTTTTCTTTATTATTGAATTCGGCTGCCTCAGCCGGTTGTTTCCTAACCATATAAAATTGGGCTCTAAGAACGGAAATTATTTTTATAATTTCTTAATCTTCATCTAACTTTCATTCCATTTTGCGCTGATTCTCATTCACAAAACTCATATTAATTATATTAATTGAACATTATATTATATAAATATTTTATTACATTATATATGACGGCAATTAGGCGCCCATTATTATAGTTCTAGAGACAAAATAAAGTTTCGATGTGCTTCGAATACTTTCAAAACAGAGAAAGGAATGAAATATCATAAAAATAATTAACGAAGACATCAATTTGTTTCAACTTGTGTGGATGGAATTTGTATTTCTTAAGCAGTTAGCCCAATTCAGTAACTTGTTTTAACATGGCAATCTTATCCGTAAACTAGCGACAACAATTTGTTTGTTGTTTATTTAATAAACACTTCCATAAAATTTTAGTTTTTTTTATCGAGGTTTCATGGAGGAGCGAAAATTTGAGTTCAATAATGAAAATAATAATAAAATAAAATAAATTAAACAAACAAACAAAAATATACAGCTATTTTTACGGTGAAGTCACAATTATTTTGGAATTGCTGTATAGCAAATAAAAATCATTTTAGGAACTTTTTGGTGAAATATATTTCAAGAAAAGAGCACATTTTTGAACTTTAATCTAATAAATTACTTTTAACTTTTTGTTCGTATCCGCCGTATTCATGTTCGCCACATAAGCGTTAACCTTTAGGTTCGTATTGTGAATACAATCTCGAAAATATGTGCAATTGTTATTGCAAGCTGCAAAAATTGTCGACATCTTAAGCTAATGCCGTATCACTAAAAGTTTCTAAATCTCGCTACTGGAGCAAACTGTATCGGTCAGATATATAGGCAGCTGTCGATGGTCTCATAAATATTTTGGATGGCATTTCTTTTCAGCGTACTCAAACCGTAATTATTGGTAATTTTAAGAATAATTTATTAGCACACAACTTTTATTGATTCGATGGTATAGCTTGCCCTGACTCCCGTGGATACAGTCAGCTAGGCAAAACCTTGGTGTTTTTTAATAATATCTCAAAAGTTGTTCTTACGATATTAGCATTTGGTTTTAATTAATATTAATTAACACCAGATTTGTACTATTAATAGCGTGAATAATCATGCTTGTTTTCTACAGGATAGCATTAACGTAAGATCAATCATTGTACATGAAAACGATTCAAGACATCTGACATAAAAATAAAATGTAGCTTTTATCAAAGAAATGTTTCTTTAGCGATTGACATTAGATCAAAATTGAATGAATTGATTATAAGAAGAGAATCCGAGAGATTAATAGAAATATTAATGATTTAAATAAAAGACTTTTGAATTTAACAGCCCGAAAACCACATAATTTATATCCTTACATGTGTTCGCCTATCATAGGGAACACATTCGAGTTCAGTTTGTCACAACTTCTAAAAACTCTAAGTTACTCACAGTAACATAGTTAAATAGATTTATAACTGAGGTCCGCGGGAATCCATTTTCTGTTTTCCTTTCAATCTCTCATATAAGCTTAATATCTTATACAATTTAATGTATGTGTTTTTCATCATAAAATTTATATCTAATTTATTTAAAATTAAATATTTTATTTAAGCTCAGAGATTTGTGCCAGAGGGCTGCTGGGAGAAAGTTATCGAAGAAATATTTTGTATAGTTGGTTTTTTTTTTTTTTGATAATGTTGACATTAAGTTGGAACCACCGGTCACATCTAATAAGCCGGTAACATCTCATACATCACATTATTGCTAAAGACTACAAAGTGACGTTTGGCAAGCAAAGGTTCTCGTAAAAGATGTTCTTTAAAATAGCAAATACGGCACGTACAAGATATTATTCCGGAAAAAGAAGAAGTTTTGCGAATAGTCCGAATAGTCCGAATAGTCAAAAACTGCTATTCCTAAATTAGCTGTGCGTCCAATTAATGATGGAACTGTTGAGAGTCAAAACATCTCAATGTCAAAATTGTTGCTAAATTAGCTGTGCAGCCTTTTGAGGATGGAACTGTTAAAAGTCAACGCTTTTCACCCTATACTCTTGGTGTTCATTTGTTTTTGTAAAAGCTCTTAGCTATAGCCAGTGTGTTTTAACATACTCATAGATCAGTTAGCACAAGCAATACGAAAAACACATACAATTTTGTTTATTTTTTGTTGTTGTAATTCACCGTATATGTTAACACAAAAAAAATTGATTCTCCTAATTTTACAATAAGTTAATATGCTGACGCTGCTGCAGACGGTAAAAACAGGTTAACAACTTATTAAGTTGCAAAACGGTAACTGCGCGTGTTATTTATGATTAGTAAACAATTTTGAATATTTATTTTAAGTTTCATTAATTAAAATTAAAAACTAGAATTAAGTTCAGTTCTAAGTTATAACTTAAAGAGTGAACAATAAAGTTTATATTTTTTAAAAACAATATCTTACACATACTTAACTGGCGCCCAACTCCCTGGGATATTCCGACGATAACGTACCCCATAGGCTACATCGAAGCAAATATTACCTACAAAAGCACCCCACAGGCTGCAGAAAAGAAAAGACATTCCTATAAACAAAGCCCACAGGCTTTATAATAGGAAGAATCCTGGAGGAACTCAACTCAAATACATTGGTAAAAACAACAGAATTATCAGCGAAATAAGGGCAATTTGCGTCGAGATCTTGGCATAGAGGATGTTCCCCAAGTATATCTATATAGAAAAGGAAAATCCACCCCTATCAGCTCCATAACGATGATTGTTGCGACAATGTAAGATTAGTTTTAAGATATTTATATAAATATTTACAAGTTAAAATTATAATAACAAAAAGAAACAGAAAATATTAACAAGTGAATTTGCCACAGTGCTTATAAAGGTGAAAATTAAACAAAACGTAAAATCATTCGAATCAAAATCATTGAAATCAAAATCTATCGATAAAATTTTTTTTATTAACAAGTCTTGCAAGAAAAACTTCTGAAAAGTGAAAATTAAATTAAAAATTATTCGCTAAAATTAAACAAAATTTAAATCAAATCCTATCGATAAAAAATTTTTTATATTAACAATTGTTTCAAGAAAAAATTCTAAATTAAAATTAATGTTCATAGAAGTGAAAATTAAATAAGAAGTAAACTCATTTGCTAGATTCAAATAAAAATTAATTCAAAATCTATTGATAAAATTTTTATGAATACATTAACACATGTTTTAAGAACATTTTTGAACTAGAATTAGAATAACTAATAATGAACCACTAGTAGAAATAAGTGAAAAATTAATTTAAGCAATATTCGACAACAAGTTCGTCAAGAATTTAAATTTAAAAACAGAATTCTCCTTTCTCGAAGTGTCAATTTGTTAGGATTTATTTTTTTTACTATTACGACTCCGACGGTACCAAACATATCATTTTAACCCTTCTTTATTACTTAAGATGTCTAACCCAAACACTTTCGTCAGGCCCCCAGTGTTAAATGTACCCAATCCAGCAGCTCGCGTAGACAACCGAAATGAAAATTTGGAAAAAACAATTACGCGAATTTGCGCACAGCAATGTCAAATAGCAATTAGGAATTTCATAAACACTGATGCGAATATAGGAGGCGAAGACAAATGATAGAAGATAGACATAGGAATGACTTGACCGACTTGGACAAAGTCCCAGAAGTTGTAAAATATCTAAGGGAATTTTCAGCTCTTGGAAAAAGAGTGTTGATAGAATTCTTAAACTCTACGATTCAGCAAAAGGAACTCCAAAATATTATGCGATTTTAAATACAATAAGGAATAAAATTACAGTCAATGCGGATGCCGCACTTGAATCGTATAATACACTCTTAAATTGGGACAGTTTGTCGAAGTGTTTGGCGTTACACTACGCTGATAAAAGAGATCTGACTACACTGGAATATCATGTGCAATGAGTACTCTAGTGCAAGGGAATAGTACTATACAAGAGTATTACCAACAAGTGTACTCACACCTTTCCCTTATCATGAACAAATTATCGTATATGGACATAGGTAGAAAAGCGCTTGAAATTCTGGCGCAAACATATAGGGACTAGGCATTAAAGGCCTTCACCAGAGGTTTAAGAGGCAATTTATCTTTGCGCTTAGGAATGAAAGAGCCAAAAGATCTTCCACAGGCCTAAAAATGGAAAACCAATTCGCAAGATCAAAATTTGCAGACTTACATAATCAAACTCACAATAATAATAATAATAAGCCCTTGCATTCACCACCAAACAGACCGCAGTATCAGGATAAAAATAGAAAACCTTTTTATCCTCTATTGGCTTTCATACCACAACCCTCGTTTAATCAACATCAATACAGGTCAGTGAATCCAACAGGTTATCAAAATCAAAACTACTTCCACCCAAGATTCATCCATGCAAGTACAACTGCTCCAAAGCCTTTTCCACGTCCCGAACCTATCGACATATACCCTACAACGAAGACAAGGGCCGTTAACTATATGAACAGGCCAAATCAAAATAATCACATGTTTGGGAAAAGACCCCCCATACAATCTGAACCATTTCGGAATCCTCCCAGACTACAGAGAAATTTTCATTTAGAAACTGAAGAAAACAGAAACAACAATGACAATTATTACCCAGAATAAGTATTTAATTATGGAGAGGAGGAGAAACTTCCGTCATTAGACGAATACTTAGAAAACCAACCAGAAACATCTGAAGACGAAAACCAACTAGAAACACAAGACTTTGCCGACATTCATTTCTTAGATTAACAAACTCGTCCTTACCTTATTTCGAGTGATCTTAAATCTCCTTAAATCTTAAATTTTCTTATAGACACCGGCTCAAAGAAAAACTACATACAACCCTGCTTTGTTCGAAATCCCTTGCCAAATCAAAATCACTTTTTTGCAAGTTCGGTGGGTGGAAATAATAAAATCACCCATCACACGTTCATAAATTTTTAACACGCTGATAAAATAAAGTTCTTTTTACTGCCAACACTAAAATCATTCCATGGTATTTTAGGGAACGACAGCCTAAAAACTGTCATCTGTAATTTATTCAGCAAATTTACACTACAGCTCAAGATCAGAATAAAACAGAAAATTTCACAATCTGTAAATAATATCAACATTCGGACGGACATTGTTTAGCGAACCCGATGAAAATTTGACTTACACAACTGCCGTAGTTGCAGATATCCAGACAAAAACCAATGAACCTGTCTATTCTCGATACTACTCGTATCCAATACACCTTAAAGATGAAGTTGAAAAACAAATTCAGGACTTGTTGAGACAGGGCATCATTAGGCCTTCAAGGTCCCCATACAACTCACCAATTTGGGTTGTACCCAAAAAGCCTGACTCATCCGGCATAAAAAATTCAGAATTGTAATTGATTACCGTAAGCTAAACGAGCAAACTATAGCAGACAAATATCCGATTCCCGATATAAATGATGTATTACCCCAGCTTGGAAAAAATAAGTTTTTTTAAGTCATAGACCTCAAAAGCGGGTTCCATCAAATACCGCTTAGAGGAGCTGACAGAAAAAAAACCGCCTTCTCAGTCAATAATGGTAAATACGAGTTTACCAGGCTACCATTTGGACTAAGAAATGCTACTTCTTTATTTCAGCGAACGCTGGACGATATATAGAGGGAGTATATAGGAAAAATATGTTTCGCTATATGGACGACATAATCATTTTCTCCAAGGACGAAGAAGAACCTTAATATAATTTTTAGAACCCTCAAACTTTCAAATATGAAAGTTCAACTAGATAAATGCGAATTTTTAAAAACCGAGGTAGAATTTTTGGGATTTATTATCTCGGACAAAGGTATAAAAACCAATCCAAGAAAGGTCGAAGCAATTCTGAACTTTCAAGCACCTCGGACGGTAAAAGATCTTAGATCGTTCTTAGGACTTTGAAATTACTATAGACGCTTTATCAGGGACTATGCCAAAATTACTAAGCCCCTGACAATGCTCTTAAAAGGGGAGGCAGGACGTTCGTCCAAATATAGTTCAAATAATATTGAAGTTAAACTTGACCAAGAGGCAATAGATGCGTTAAATAAATTAAAAACCACATTGACATCCGACGATGTTATGTTGGCGAACCCAGATTTTAAAAAGAAAT
Source organism: Sarcophaga bullata (assembly GCA_005959815.1). Classification (NCBI taxonomy): domain Eukaryota; kingdom Metazoa; phylum Arthropoda; class Insecta; order Diptera; family Sarcophagidae; genus Sarcophaga; species Sarcophaga bullata. The sequence continues at coordinate 104,591 of QOCX01000479.1, forward strand.
TTGTTCTTACCACAGACGCATCAAATTATGCCTTGGGAGCCGTGCTATCTCAGGGCAATAGACCAATCGCATTCTTATCAAGAACACTTAGTAGAACTGAAGAAAATTACGCCACAAATGAAAAAGAGCTTCTCGCCATCGTATGGGCCTTGAAGGAATTATCTCTACGGTTCTACAAAATTAAAAATCTATACAGACCACCTTCCTCTGACTTATGCACTGAACAACAAAAACTCAAACTGTAAATTATAACGGTGGAAAGCACTTCTTGAAGATTTCAACTACGAACTCCAGTATAAACCTGGCTGTACTAACGTAGTCGCTGATGCATTGTCGAGGCCATCTAATGACAATCATCAAATAAATACCCTGACTGCAACTCAACATAGTGATGACAGCTCATCACAAACCCTGATACAGTTTACGGATACTCCGATAAATGCTTTGAAAAACCAAATCTTAATTTCAAATGAAGAGGGTGAGGCGTACCATAAATTCGAAACAGTATTCCCAACATACCATAGGTACATTCTAAACGAATCCAATATTACTACAGAGAATCTCACACATTTTCTGAAACAATTTTTGAACACATCTGTTACAAATTGTATAAAAAAGAATGACGAGATCCTGGGAAAATTGCAAGAGATTTAAAATGACAATTTTACGCAATATAGAGTTAGGTATTCTCGGAATATGTTTATAGACCTGAAGAGCGAAGAAGAGCAACAACATGAAATAATAAATGAACATAACAGAGCCTACAGAAATAGCACAGAAAACAAAACCCAACTCCTTACAAAATTTTATTTCCCACAATTGCACTCGAAAATCAACAAAAAAAAATACTAGCCTTTGTAAAATACTTAGTTACTTACTTAATTGGCCATAACAACCCGATTAACGGATTTCGGCCTGCCGCAACACATCCTTCCAGGCGCCTCTGCTTCTTGCGCGCCTACGCCAGTTGGTCACACCAATCGATGACAGGGCTTCCTCGACTTGGTCCTTCCAACGGATACAAGGTCGTCCTCTTCGCCGACTTCCGCAGATCTCCGCATCAAATACCCGTCTCGCCGGAGCATCCTCCTCCATTCGAAAGACATGGCCGAGCCAGCGCAGCCGCCGGATATTAATACGCTGCACAACGTCCATGTCGTTGAGGAGCTCATACAGCTCATTGTTGTATCAGGATGCGGCATCTTCGCCAAACTCGCACTGGACCGAAATCTTACGTAGATTTTCTTCGAATACTCCAAGGCTGCCTGCACATCGCGGTTGTTACCATAAGGCCCATGCCTCTGCGCCATAGCCAAGAAGCACGGGTAACTGATTGACGTCTTGTAGACGATCCTAGTTTTGTCGCGCGAGAGAGGTCTCCTGTACTCCCAATTGCCTATTGGAGACGATAAAATTTAGAAACGACGTGTCTGGCAACGAGGAGTCCTGCGCTTGACTCTCAGACTCGACATCTTTTGGTGGAAACCGGCGGAGCCAAGAATAAAGAATCTTCCTGACCTACAGTCCAAGACAACGTAAGCTCTAGCGACCGTCAGATCGAGAAATCACGCTAGCCGCACTTCTCTACTTGTCGATAACTCATACTTTGCTTTGCCCCATCTACTGCCAGACGCATCTTCGCAGACTCCCTTTCAACTACACGCGCTCACAAGGCAGCAGTAACGCGATCCGCTTTGTAACGCCCTATGATGTGCCACCCATGTCCTCAGCGCTACGCCCAAGCAACTGGACACCTTTATGGAAGATGACGTGCATCCTGCGAGTGCAGCTAGCCTTTGTAAAAATATGCAAGCGACACAATAAATATGAAATAGACATCCCCAGTAGCAAGGTAACAATTCCAACAGAAAACCACCCATCCTCGCCACAGCTCACCCGGGAACCAGATCATACTATAGAGACATTTCATCGATGAAAAAGAAAATCTATATCGACCGCTATCGATAAATTCTTCTAAAATTTGTTCAGGTAAAAATACGAGAATCCAGCCACGGGAGACATTAAACCGAGCCACTTAGAGATTGCTGACTTGCCTTTGTATGCCACAAAGGCATGGAATGGATCAAGGAAACTCATTTAGTTCCAGCTTCCACTAATTTTCATGCTAGAACAATCAGTTTTAAGATACCAAGAGACATTGAAACGCGCATACCCCACATCCAGTAACGCTGTTCAAATGCGCGAATCGAAAGATCCATTCCACGCTTCTCCAGAGTTAATGCGCTGCCTAAAAAAGCGGAAAAGGCTCATAAGTAGCACAGAACCCTCACGGCCACTCCCAGTCATAATCACACTCCACACACTCCACCCAACAAACACACTCATTCCGTACTTTTCAACAAAAAAACTAACACAGCTTATGCAACCTCCGGACAAACGATGTGCGCAACAAAACCACCCCCCACCAGGTTTACGGCTCAAACTCAAGCAAGCAATAAACAGAGATAGGTTAACAGAAAAAAAAACACGACAGTGTATTACAGAGTCAGGAGAAAACAGTTCACAAACAAAATATCGAGGAAATTAACCATCTTCATTTTTAAGATTATTTTTTCACACTGGTTCCGTCGAACTGTTAAGAATTCTGGACTACTCTAATGTCATCAGCTAGTGAGCTGAACGGTGCGGACTGGGCAAAATCAAACGGGAACGTTTAAACTATATAACTCATTTGATGATAAATGATACCACGAACCTCATAGATACGATCGTTCAAGAAAGACTACCCAAAAAGAGTAGTCCCTCTCAGTCGTTCCTTCACCCGCTACTAAATCACGAACTGACGGAACTTCAAACTGTACTTGACCAGACGCAAACAAAAAAAAATGGTTTCTTATATTTCTATCGGTCGCGCTGCAAGTGGATTGAGGAGGAAAACCCGCACCCACTGACCGAGTTTCGATACTTAACACACCAACAAACGCCTTTTGAGAAATAGTAAATCAAACAAGGTGCTGAATAACAAGTTGACAACTAGAACAAGGTCAAAGAACTAACACACATTACAAATCGAATTTTATTAGCAAATAACTAAAAAGAATACATGCACAAAGGAACCAGTTTGGTACACCTGTTAATATAAGTCTAAATAGCAAGACAACATGAATGCTTCAACACCATCGCGCATTGGGCGAAAGTAGGCATAGCTACACACCTCTCATCTCTTACCATCCAAGGAAAAAAGAAACATTGTAAAAGAAGTTGTTAGTGAAGATTCTATACCATTTGTAAATTTAGAACAAGCATTCGAGTTTGCCGAGATAAAAATTGCATCTGACCATAATTCTATTATTTATATCTTAAGTATTCCTATGACAAATGCGAAATCATGTTATAATATCGTTGTAAAACCCGTAAAATTTGGAAAATATATAAATAAAATCATTATAAAAAATTCTTTTATGTGACTATGTAACGTATGGTATCAAAAATGAATGTAAAACCTATAATAACATTACTGTTTGCAACGGAAACAATTTGGACGTCATGGAAACCGAAACCTGCTTAGCAAAATTAATCAAAAGTAAACTGACAAACTGCAGCTTGATAGATAATCAGGGCATCCCCACTATTGAGGAAATAGCACCTGGAACGATCCTGCTGAACCAATTTGATGGCACAATTCTTGTAAATAATGAACCACAGAATCTTAATGGGACTTATATGGTGCAATTCTCCAATACATCCATAACTGTGGCTGATAAAACTTATAAGTTCTTTGAGGTGACACAATTACAACCCTTATCGGCAATTTTACAGCCTAAGCACTCGAATCAAACTATAGAAGAAACCCTGTCTCTGGAAATGGTAAAGGAGCTAAGAACAAACAACACAGAGGCAATTGATTTGATAGATACTAAACACACAAGAGCCATTTCAGTAAATTTTGTATTCTGTATAATGACTCTATTTCCTATAGTTACACTATTGATCAAGATGAAGCTGTACAAGATAAAAAGGAAGTCGGAGATTACTCCAACAATAATCAACACTGTTCCATCAATTAATACATCTATGCCTGATTTACCAGGAAGGAGAAAACAGATTGGTATAACGAGGATATCAAACAATAAATAAATTAATATTATAAATAATTAATAAATTAATATTCTAATTCTAAATTAATATGCTAACGCTGCTGCAGACGGTAAAAACAGGTTAACAACTTATTAAGTTGCAAACCGGTAACTGCGCGTGTTATTTATGATTAGTAAACAATTTTGAATATTTATTTTAAGTTTCATTTTAATTAAAAACTAGAATTAAGTTCAGTTCTAAGTTATAACTTAAAGAGTGAACAATAAAGTTTATATTTTTTTATAAACAATAACTTACACATTCTTAACTTATACAAGCAAGAGCAAAGCAATAACACTTTCGTATACTTTGCACAACAAGATTTTTTTGTTTTTCGTACGATATCGTTTAAAAAGTGTTTTAAAAAATACTTGGAAAAAATTTTTGTTAGTTTTAAATTTTAAACTCATATTATTTACAGAAGTTATTGTATGATCACTCATAATTTGCTCTTACTTTTTTGTGATTTTTTTGTATTCTTTACAAAATGAATTTGCAAAATAAATGGGAAAAAGATTTTTTTCAGTTATAATTTTAAGGCTGCAGCACAATGTTTAATATGCTTCCAAATAATTCAAATTAACACTAAGTTTAATAGTGAGACACATTTTAAGGTATTTCATGCAGATTACGTTGCCAATAATATATCAGGTGGATCAAGAGAACAATAAGTCGCGGACTTTAGAAATTCTTTTTTTGGTTCAGGATGTGCTCCAAATTTTGAAGTACATTGAATGTTATGGTCTTAATTTTCAGTGAAATGGTACTTTTACTGGACCTCTAAAAGCATCCCATGCTGCAAGCTTAAGAATTGATCATAACTTTAAACCGTTTTCTGATGACATTTTTTTAAAAAAGTTTGTAAGGAAATACTGTCTTGTTTTGGAGAAAGTGGAAATTTATTGGCAGACTCAATTGAAACAGTTCCTTTGTCACGAAATTAACAAGTACGTGGGCTCGCTTTTAGGGCAATTGATTGAAAATGGTATAAAAGTTCCTTCCACTGTGTGATTCACCAAGAGTCATTGTGTGCTAAATGGACGAATTGTGTCCACACAATGAGTGTTGTGGTAAAAATTGTGAACAAAATTAGAGGTGACCTTATTAAATTTATCTACAACTGACATTGAGATAAATTCGGATAACTTTTTGGAAGAATCATGGAAGACTTAAAGGACATTTCGATTGGTCAGTACGGATTCAAAATAAAATTTATACGCACTAACATTTTTTTTCATTTCGGATAATTTTTACAAAAAATGGAAATCAAATTTTTTTGCCGTGTACCTACATAAATGAAATATTTTTTTAACTCTTTGTATGCATTGTTTTTAACAACAAAAAACATTGTTTTTTGTTTTTATTTTGTTTGTTTTGTTTTTATTTAAAGGTTTTGGTGTTAAGTCTATCATAAGGAACTTTTGGGTACCCCTGATATATACGATTAATATATATGAAAGCACAAAAACGGGAATTCGTACCACTTCATCACTCAAAATATATATATATTATTAACACAATAATACATAATAATACAATAATACAATAGAATCACAGTAATAAGTATTTATTTCTTACAAATTTTTTTATTATCATTTTAATCAAACATTAAAAAGTCAGTATATACATGTAAAATTTAAAAGTTGTATATAAATCCAACTCTGCGTACAATAACCCCCCCCATTCATGTTCAAATGTCACGTTAAAAAGTGAAGGAATTCTGTTTAATACTGATCGTTCCGTTATGTTAACGGGAGATAGCGTTCAGGTAAGCATTTACATTGCTCTCTATATGCTACAAAACGATCGAACGGTACTTTATGTTACGATACGTTTGGCTAACTGGCTCATCGCTTTCGTAACTAAATATGCTATAAGGCTCAATTACTCGACCACAATGGAATGTAACGGTAAGAAACAGCTGATCGAATGGTTATAGAAATGTAATGTAAAGTAACCGAGACGTAAGAATCTGTAAAAAATTGAATTTTCTTACATTTTTACGTGACATTTTTTGGACGGGTTTAAAAACATGTCATTATTAAAAACCACTAAAACTGAAAATTAAAATTATAAACAGAATTATATTTTGTACGTATGTTATGTTTATCGGCATGTGAAATTCTCTTTAAATAAAACTTTACAATAAAAAAAACTTTAAAACAAAATTATAATTTATTTCATTATTAACTTTTAAAAATTAAAATTGAAATAAACACTAATATTACTGTTACATCCCTACAAGAAATGAATGACCGAAACTAACACATACGAAATTTTCTTACTAACACATACATAACATTTTATAGTACTTTTTAGCTGTAGAGATGTTTACAACAACACATCATTAGTGACGGTAAAATGACTAGTCTTTTGATACATCATTAGGGACAGTAAAATGACCGTTTTCTTTTTGAAATATCATTACTGCCGGTAAAATGACTGGTCTTTTGATTATTAGACTTGATGGCGCCAACTAAATTTTTGACAAATACTTCAAAAAAAAAAAAAATAATATATAATGCAAAACCATGTGTTGTAGCAAAATGTTTTAAAGTGTTATAAATTTCAATACTTTGGAATAAAAATTTAATATAAGGAGTATAATGAATTAAAAAATCAAAGTGGAAAATAAACGAACCGGTAACTATTTCGAAATGTTAGTATATTTTCTGTGTGAAAACTAACGCTGATGATGCATTCAAGAACTGTGAAAAGTGCATCGTTTGTT
>QOCX01000479.1:112131-152203 GCA_005959815.1 Sarcophaga bullata
GTAAAACTGTTAACTATATTAACTTTTTGTCTAAACCCTCCAAAAAAAAATAAAAAAAATTAGATGCAAGCTTTTGTAGAAACTATTTGTATTTTCATTAAAAAAATTAATTAAAATTTTTCTTTTTTGGTCAGAGGAGGCTGCCTACAAAATATAATATATTTGTTTTAACGCGTTCAAATTTGGCCATTTTTTTAAGTATTCTTGGAAGTTGGAAAAATGATTTTTTGTAACAAAAATGGTAAAATTGCCTATAATGCACTGATATAATCATTATAGTGTGTTTCATTTTATCATAGGAATATTATGTGTACGGTATTGTTAAAAGAACAAACTGTGAACTTCTCTGGTTCATTTTCTTAATTACAGTGCAATGATTGAGTGATTAAAGTGTTTAAAATGCATATTAAATTTAATTTTAAACTTTATTTTATGAAAAATTAAGTGTAAAAATCATAAATTTTAGTGTTGTTTTTATGCCGAATGTTTGTTTATCGTTTAGGATATAACCATGAAAAAAAGTAAGAAAAAGAGAAAAACAATATCCTTAGAAACATAAATTAAAATTTTAGACCTGATAGATATGTAATGATAGAAGTGACGTCGAACCAACTCCAAAACGATGCAGAATGATTGATCGTACATTCATAATTATAGAATTCAGTTTATTATTATTATCAGTTTTCGTATTTATTGTTTTAGAAAATAAAATAAATATATTCTTGTTACTTTTTTATGCAATTTTGCTTTGGTTTTTCAATTATTATTTGAATCTATGCGGTTTTCCAGGATTTTGGAATGAATCATTAATTTTTATATGCGGCTAGAGTATCGTTTTATGCGAATTCAATTTATGTGACCTGAGTGATATATGTTAATTGAGTCCTGAGAGACCCGATTGTAATCTCTTTTCCATTTTTCCATTGCTAATAATAATAAATATATAGTTATTAATATTCTCTTTCGTTTATTATAATTCGAAGAAGAACGTTAACGGAAGAAATGTAATTTTGTTATAGTTCAAATGATAATCTCACAAGTTCGAATGATAATTTTTCTAGTTCGCATTATATTCTCACAAGATCGATTGTAATAATATGAATCATTAGAATATTCTAGATCCTGAGCAGATTCTTTTTTTTAATATTTATCATCATATGTCAGTTAAAAAAATGTAGTCAGTGTTATGAATTATTTAAAGCTATCCTCATCGGTAAGGAGTACGAAAGTAAATTGTAAATTAATGAAGTAAATTATTTGAAACTAAAACTGAATTAGATACGAAAATAAATATTACTTTTTGAAATGTTGTTTAAATTTTATTAAATAAACGGTGGAAATTAACTTATATTTATGTGGAAAACACAAACAACAATACGCAGTTTTGTGTTTGTGCTTTCTACAACAAACATTTCTGTGAAAATGAAATTGTCTGTCTTACAAAAACAGCACATAATACTTTTAATATCTTTAAATACATATAAAATCGTTGAAATGAATCTAAATTATAGAAAATGAAAAGTCGCAGTTTTTAAAATTAAAATCTTTAAGTCTTTAAAAATTTATGAAACTCAATCCCATAAACATGTCTTCCCCATCCATATCTTTATTTTTAATTTAGTTTTGCAATTTTTATGACATTCAATATTAGTTTTTTGTTTTGTTTATTTTAAAAAATACGACACGATTTTACATTGTACGATTGTTTCCATAGCACACAAAAGAGTATTATCTTTGTTGCTTAGCCATCGTAAACAATTGACTGAAATATTTTCAACATAATTTAATAAAAATATTTTCTTGATGTGAATTTGAATATTTAACAGTTTATTATCGAGACGGTCTTTTAAGAACAAAAAGTTTTTTTAATTTTTTTTTACTTCCTATAAAGCGATAGTGATAGAGAGCGGCTTTACCTAATCTAGAACGCAAATAGTGTAATTTTTCTAGAACATTTAATTCACCATTGGTCACACGGATTATTCACAACAAAATTTAGCTAATTGAATTTCTGGTTCCTCCATTATTGTAAAAATTAAATTAAATTAAATTAAAAATGACGACTCACCAAACTACGGTAGGCATATTTTAATTCGATTCAAAATTCCGGAAGACATTAACTTGATTATTCAATTTCATCATGTGAACAGGCCTGCTCATTTATGATTTGAGTTTTGTGATTGATTTATAAGTCAAGAAGCGGGAAAGCTCTATTTCATCAAAAAATAAAATGATATAATATATAATTTTCAAATCTAAGAAGCGATATCCGAATCGATATTATTCTTTTTTATATATTTAATAAACAATCATTTCGAATTCACGAACTATGCTAAAGTGCCTACAATAATTTTTGTGGGCAAGCGGAATACTAAGGAAATAAAAAATTAATTTTAAGCCTAACAAATTTTATTCGTAAAAACCATACTAGTGTAACGTAGATCCGTAGAACAGATTTATATTGAATATTGGATTGCGTTATCTTTAGTATCTTTCTTTCATGCGAAATAAAAATAATTGCTTAAAACAAGTGTGAAAAGAAAATTGGCAGCTAGCTTTAAAGGAGCTATGCAATACTTCAGATCAAACAAATAAACATTGCACAGTACAGTTACCTTTGTTCTATCCTGAGCTGTTTTTTTCATGAGGTCACACTAGTAGGGAAGCATTAGCCAATTAAATAAACATGTGTAAGTTGTCGTAGTCTAGCAGGCTTACTAGATGTGCGGCCACGGTTCAAACCTCAGGTTAGACATCTCCAACAAAACGAAATACGAAAATAAGTTTCTTTGGCAATTTCCTCTCAGCCGTAAAAAATTTTCTTCAAAACCTGTCGTTCAGGGTTGACTTCAAACTGTAGGTCCCGGCTCTCATGTATAAAATTAACACACACAAAGTAAATTATGTGGAAAGCTAGGATATAATCATGATTTAAGGGTTGTAATGACAAATTATATTATGTATGTATTTTAATATAATAAGAATAATATGTATAAAGGTTTTATAAATAAATAAAAACAATATTGCGACAGTTGCAATAAAAACTGAACAATTTTTACATAAAATCTAAATAAAATGAAGTTTGCCCTGTATAGAACACACATGTTTGTTTGATGTTGCTTATGCTCCGTACAGTTGTGGCGTAAACAAGCAAAACAGAAATTTTTACACTTTTTATTGTGTTATATTTATTCCGTTTGTTCGTATATATGAATGTATGTAAGAAGTAATAAAGTGTTTTTATAAAGGCTTTTAACAGTCTTAAACAAAGCATTTTATTAAAAGGCTTTTAAAGTTGTGAAGGTAATTTTAGTAAAATGAATAAATATTGAAATAAAAGTTGTAATTTGTAGACTTAGGAAATACATTATTTTGTTATTTAAACTATTAAATTACGATTTCAGACTAAAGAATAATTTGAACAACACGAAAAAACCTCGGATATCCTTTACTAATACATTTTAATATTTCTGTTTCATGATTGTACAAATTTATGTGTCAACCGATTGGGAAATTTAGTTAGTCAGTGGTAGGTAAAACAAGGGAGTCAAGATATTGATCAGGCTTGTAAAGTGGTATACGCAATGCATATATATGTATAAATATTTCGTCTTAAATATTTTGAAAGGAAAAGAAAATATTTCGAATTTAATATATTAACAATTATCTTCTTTTAGCTCCTTCTACACAAAAGCCAGAGGGAAATGAAAAACTGGATAGAGTCGACAAAAAGGACAATTCCTTTTTGTGTGGTTCAGCAGTTATACGAGTTACCCTTGCATCATTAGATGAATATACCATATTACTACAAAACGGTTTAAATTTTTATGATGCAACCTTTTTCCCAACTGAGACAAATATTTCTTTCAAAGGAGCTAAAATAGAATACAAAAAGAGGTAAATTATATATATTGAAAATAATATAATTTTGTAAAATTTGTTCTGATTTGTAATACAGAATGTTAGATGGAAGCGGACCATGTCGCGTACGTGAATTGCTCCCTGTTTTTGACGCTGCAGGTTTTTGTAAATTGTCGCCACCAATCAGTAAATTAGTAAAACCACCAAGAACATAAATTATGGGTCTAAAAATAATGGGCTGAAAGTGTTTATTATGTAAAATAAAAAAGTCAAATAACTTAACATAACCAATATAAGTAAAAAAAAGTTACGAATAAGCAAACGGACGCAAACAAAAGTTAATAACTAATACATAGTTACTAATATTGTTTGGAAATATTTTTATTTGTTTCAATAAAAATTTCAATAATTGCTGATACATTTTATTTATTTAATTCTTATCTTCTTTTTCAATCATCGAATCCATACTTTTTGTCTTGAAATCCAAATATTTGCATATCGCAAATATCGCAACGAGTACGTTAAATCCAACAGAGTGGGCGGATTGTGTGGGTTCGGGTTGGTTTAGGGTGGAATTTTTAGGTTGGGTTAAGTTTTCTGTAGTCTCATCTATGCAAATTATAGATGTCCCATAGAATTTTTTTCATGTTGAATTTTTCATCAATATTCAACCACAACTTTTCCAATTCACGCTTCATGAATCTGAATGCGGGTAGTGATTGAGAATTCTCTAGACAAGCCTTATAGTCCTTCTCGAAGGCACTTAAATCCAGTTGGATATAACGCATAATGTCGGCGGTTTTAGTTTTTAAGTTCGACATTTTTATTGTAACATTTTATACACAGAAGATTAGATAAAATGAGTAATATTCAACTGTAAATCGGTTTACTGCTGATTAATTTGGTTTAAAAATTATTTATTTCAAATTTCAAATAAATCTAATCTATTTGTTATTGTGAATTTCGTACAAATTTTAAAAATTCGCGATAAAGTTATGTGACAATTTTATAAAAAATGTAAATTGAAACATTTCAACTTTCCTTGTCTTCTGAGGGTTGGGTACAAACCAATTTTTTCCAATTTATCTTTGTGGGTAATCGAAGTAATTAATATGTTGTGACTGTGTGTGTAGATTATTTTTTAGTATTCACTTATGCTATTTGTAATTGTTTTTGATTTATTGTTAGAGAACAGTAATGTAAAGTAATTCAGCACATTATTTTTAAATTTTTTGTCACTGTATCTATTTTATTGCTATTTTTTTTGAACTGTGTTGAACTTCTTATTTTTATGTTCTTCACTTTTGATTTTGTTTATGTACATAATTGACCATTACAACCCTTCAGTCAGGATTCCAGCCTAGCTTCTCACACCACTTATGTTGTGTGTGTTAATTTTATACATGAGTGGGGGACCTACAGTTTAAAGTCGACTCCGAACGACAGATTTTTGAGAAACTTTTCATGGCAATTTTATTTACTCTCAGAGTTTTTGCCAGAAATCTGCTGAGAGAAGTCGCCGAAGAAATATTTTTTTCATATTTCGTTTTTGATGTCTGACCGGGGATTCGAACCCTGGCCTTTCGTCTAATAACCCACCACACTACCTACTAGACCACGGCTGGCTTCTTATGTTTATGTATTGTTTTGAAAGTGTATAACTTTTGTTACTCTCTATAGTAAGTATTTTGTTTCTATTTTTTGTGAACTTTAGTGCATTCTTTTTGATTTTAAATTTGTCTTTAACGCGTATTTTTACTGTTCTATGTAATTAGACTTTATTTCTGTGCTTTTAAAAATGTACTTTATTTATAATTTTTGATTTTGAAATGTTCCTACTATTTATTGTTTTATATTGTTACGTTTTTACTCTTTAAGCACGTTTAAAACATGACTTCGTAGATTGCAAATAAAATAAAAATAAGTTTGTGTTCAGTTTTACTAATACTTCATTATTCGCACATTTCTATGTGTCACTGTTTGAAACTTGATGTAACAACACCAATTACATTGTTTGTTATTCCTCTGTTTACACTTTTTGCATTAACAATAACAATTACTAGACAGTTTTTCGACAGATCTTTATAACGGAAATCTTCAAACCACGATTAGTCTCTTCAAACGCACCGAGTCATCACACAAGACTAACTAAATTTTTAATGACTCGTTGCCTGCTTTGCCTTGTGTTTTAGATGGCAACGTAAAGAGTCTGATGAATGTTTTTGAAGCCGAATGCCTCCTCTATATCTCTATTAATATAAACATAGTTGTTACTTGTTATTTGTGTGTTTTGTTTACATTCATTCTTGTATCGTTTGTTGTCATATTTTTGTTTACTTGTTTGCCATTTTTATGGTGATGTTTGTTGTTATATTTTTGTTTACTTTTAATGTTAAATGATGTAAAAGCAAAACACCAGTATCTAGATTTTTCTGTTTTCGTAACAAAATGTTATATGCATGTATTTTTTGTTAACACAGTTTTATATTTAGTGTGATATGGTGCGTTAATTGTTAATTTGTGTTTTTTGATTTATATATTTAAAATTTGTTTCTTATTCTCACTATTTATCTCACTATTAGTTTGATTTATATTTTTTTATTTTCTGGGCTTTATTTAAAGGTACGTAACGTTGCGCTGAAATTGTGCAACACAAGCATTTATGTGTAATTATCAATATTAGAACTTTATTTGAAACTAGGTTTTTTAATTTATTTTAATTATTTTGTCTTTTGCACTTATTTATTTAATGCACTGCTCTATTATTGTTTTAGATTTCTTTCTTGATGCTTATTAAAATTTTATAATTTGGGTTTTATGGTGATAACTCCACAATTGCACAATTATGGGGTAAAATTCACAGAATTTAGAGGGGTTATGGTTTTTTTGTGGACTGTATATGTGTCACTGTCTCTTCATTCTCCTTGAAGGTTCAATGTTTTGTTAGTGTAATGTTAGGATATGGGTAAGAGGAGGTTTTGTTCACAATTTATTTGAAGTTTCACAATTCAAGTTCACAATTTCTTTCAAAATTCACAAATTCTTTCTTGAAAAACGAAAAGAATCTAACCTCAAAAATTATTTGTAGAGCTTGGGTATAACTGGAAAGTCGGACTATAGATTATGGAATGCAGGGAAAATGATAAGAAGACCGAAGTTCATATTCGATTGTAAAATGGTAAATGGGCGCAAAGTAGTGAAGAAAAAATTGAGGCCTTTGCTAATCATTTAGAGAATGTTCACTCCAAATGTTACAGATTCGCATATCAGCCCCTTAATAATTGACGATAATGTGTAATACCCATTAAACGTCCGCTTTGTCACTTTGAGGACAGCTATTAAGAGAAAAAAAGCTCTCGGATATGACAAAATTACCGCTTTAACGATAAAAAAAACTTGTCTACTTCAGCTATACGAGTTGTTTTGTTCATATTTAACTCCATTCTTCGAGTTGGTTCGTCGTTGAGAATTTCAGACATAATTATGATAACAAACCGGGCAAGGATTTAAACCAAGTCACGTCATGTCGGCCTATAATTTGTTGCCTATTCTCTCAAAATTGTTCGAAAGAATGGTCCTTGACAGATTACATCAGGAAGTTGACCCCGCCATCATCAATTTGGTTTCAGAAAACATCATTGAACTATTGAATAAATCTACCGTATAACAAATTTGATTCGAGATGCTTTCGAGAGAAACAGTATTGTACTACGCTCTTCATAGACATCTCCAAAGCATTTGACAAGGCTTGTAAACAACATCTTAAATCCTTACCCGCTAACATCTACAAGCTCTTCAAAAATAAATATTTTTACATAAAATCATATTCTAACTTATTTTTCCCGGAAAAGTATTTCTGTTTACGTACCTCAGGGTAGCATCCTGAGATCATTCTTGTATTTGTTGTTCACTGCATATATGCCAATGAGTTCATTGGTTAACACTTCAACCTTCGCGAATGACTTTTCATTCATAAGCACCCATGAAACAACTGTACTTGTTTCCGCACAATTCCAATTCCATGTTAATAAATTAGAGGAATAGTTAGATAAAAGTGAAATTAAAGTCGATTCGGGCAAATGTGTCCACACGCTTAAAAGGCAATATTTTCCTCCATTGAGCATTAATGATTTAAGAATACCGGAACAAAGTACCTCGGTATGCATCTCGATCGTCGACTTACACGGACTCCTCACATTTCGGGTGGACCACAGCATTCCCACTATTAGGTAAGAAATCAAAAAGGCAACCAGTTCGTATTTAATAATTCTGTTTAGTCATGCAAACCACCTTGCAACTAATCTGCTGCTTATTAAGGGTTAAAGTCTTCTGCGACGGCTGCAAACTATGGATTTAACGAAACAACACGAAACATTGGATATTGCATTGGCAATACCAATAATGTATATTTTAGTTTAGAGATTCTAATATATATTGTTTATTTCTCCGGAAAGATCCAATATAATAAAATGAATGAACAAAAATTTTAAACAAGTAAAAAATAAGGCGATTTTTCTTTATGAGTAAACTGTCAAACAAGATGTCAATGTTAAAGTTACAAAGAAGAATTAAAGAATTAATTAAAAATAAATAATTCTTTCATTGAAAGTAATTATAATAATAATTATAATAAAATAATAATATATAAAATAATTTGGGAGCGAAATGTCTTTTAATAAGTGTGCACAAGATAAAAACTTTATTTTTTTAATTTTATAACGCTAAGAGTTACCTGTTATTACCCTTATGCGTAAAAAATTTGTATTTATATCATTTAGTAATAATTTTTCAATAGATGCCTGCTGATTGCAGTTTAATAACGGTTAGAACTAATAAATAATATTGGTGGTATGCTCCAAAGTTTTTTTGTATTTTTTAATATTTCAGGGTTGTACAAATTCTAAATATAACATAATTTCTTTGTTTTTGTTTACTATTTAGTTAGAATTTTATTTTTGTCACTTTTTAGTTTGTATGTATATATTATTTCTTTCATTTAATGCTTCCAATTTTTATTTGAAATAATAAGAAGTATGTGTGAGATATCACCGCGTGTCTTCCCATAACGCAATGACTTGTAAGCGTTGCTATTGTGATCGAGATGACATTACGATCAAGTCCGAGTAGCTACTTCATGCGCCTTGTATCCATAGAGAGCCAAGTGAGTCTGGAAATGGAGCAGTATTTCTCATTGGCCCAGGATAGGTTGTCGCTCCGAAGGATTTTACGCCCAATGGCCAATTTAACCGAGGTAAGCGGCATACCCAAGGTATGCGGAGGTTCCGGCTCTGGCGAGGTAGTCGGCCCTGCAGTTTAACGGAATTCGACTGTGCCCAGGGATCCAGACAAGTGATACACTAAGAGCCCAGATATAACGTCGAGACAGCGGCGACACTCTCTAACGCTCGGTAGAGATCTTATAGCAGCCAGACTATCAGGGAAGATTGAGATGCGGGTGAAAGGATCATCGTTGAGCAGCCCAGTAGAGGGTCATTAACTCTGCTTGAAACATGCTACAGTAATCCGACAGTTGGAGGGAAATATTCAGGTCCAGTTTCCCAGAGTATGTTCCGCTACCAACCCATTATCGAGTTTACAGTCATCAGTGTATACTCCCAGGGGTTCTAGGGAAATGTCAGGATCCCAGTCGTTCCTTCTCGAAATAAGAAAATGAAAACCACTGTGAAAATAGTATTCCGCAGGGAGATAGTCGATGTTGAGTGGGGCTGCAGGATTAACCTCCAAAATAGAGGAGTAACCAAAAGGAGATGCACCAGCGATACAAGGCATTGAGCGCAGTCGCATAATATTTTGCTGCCTGTTTAGCAAGACTCCCAGTGAAAAGTCTGTTAAGCGTAAGGGAACAATTCTTTTGTAGGGGTGGGACGTAGAGCTCCGATATGTATAGTTGCAGACCTTCCGACCTTATCAAGAAGTCTGACATTATGTAGTTTGTCCAGAGCAGTTCATCAGACCCTATTTGGATCCAACTGATCTACTGCCTTAGCAACCAGCAATGGTTATGTCGTCAGGGTGCCTTTCAAAGCAAAAAGTTATAAATCAGCAACAATTGTTGAGTATTAAAAAAATATATAAAAAAGTGTACTTACGAAAATTATACACTGCTTTTCGCAATTCAATTTTACTTCAACTCTCGCGCACACTTACCTGCTGTATGTTCAATCATATTCCACTCACAAATCTGCTGAGAACACTTGACAAATAAGCCATAAGCAGAATGACTTTAAGCAATTCCTGCGGCTCCATCAAGGTAGGAACGGACCTCTCCGAACTTTTTGATACCGTTCAAGGTTGCAGACAAGGCGTTGCCTTATCTTGCGACCTTCTTTTCGTAATGAAGAATGTTTTGAGGAAGTGATAGAATGTTTTGCGAGAGTGCTTCGTAATGACACTATTTTTCAAAAAAGCGTCCAGTTGCTTGCGTATTCTGACGATATTGACATCATAGGGCGTAACAAGCAAGACTTTACTGTGACTGGTGGCTTTAGTGCTATTGAACGGGAGTCTACTAAGATGGGCTTGGCAGTAAATGAGGGCAAAACGAAGTACATGTTATCGATAATAAGAGACGTGCGGCATATTTGATTTCGGATTACGACCAATAACTAACATTTTCGATATAGTCCCAATAGGCAATTGAGTAGCAGAGACCTCTCTCAATAAACTCAACAAACCTAATACTCTACAAGACGCTCATTTCCGCATCCGATATAATATTAATATTACAACGACATGGAAATTGTGCAGCGTAATAAAATTCAGCTGCTGATGATGCGGGGAGCTGCGGAAGTCGACGAAGAGGATGACCTTGTTTGCATTGAAAGGGCCAAATCGAGGAAGCCCTGACATCGATGGGTTTGAACAACTGGAAGAATGTAAGGCACCCCGAAATCCGTTATTCGCTTGTTAATCGTCAAATAGGTAAGTAAGTACTGAGACATGCCAATACAATACAATAAATACAATATAAATATATTGTGTTTGAGAGAGGGGTGCATAAGTAATCTAATGTGCTGTACTGGTGTTTCATAACAGTTTTTCTCTCCTTCTATTTTTAATATATTTTTTATTGTTGCTTTTTTGTACTTTTTTTTGTAAAACGATACTGTTAAGACTTTTAACAGTTATTTGTTACAGTTACGTTCGTTGGTACCGGAACTGTCCCACATCGTATAGTGTGCGTTAGCATTGAACCAGTCGACGAATTGAAACGTGACAGTGTCCTAGTATCTGTGGATGAGAAAAGCAATAATATATGTTTTTGCCAGTACACAACTAACACTATTTGCGATATCCGTTGACGTTGAGTCCACAAACCCCGCCGTCTACTGACTGGACCAGAACGAGCTTTACATCCTCCACTGCTAGACGGAGAAGTAGAACGGCGGAAGTGATTTTAGAGTGTTGAAGATTATTTTGGCTGACTTTCAGCATCAGCATGAGATCAAACATTGCCACATCGACATCCTCTTAGTCCGAAACTTAGAGGTTACGTCTGCCTCAATATTAATACCGTCAAAAAATTCTCCAACCAGGTCAGAGTTAGATATCTCGCTGGAGGAACGTCTCTGAAGACCTCGGAGAGGCGGGGGGGCGATGACTTTGGTGGACATTAGCCAAAGTCAAATGGCTTTTCTCATCCTCTGATATGAGACCTGGGTTGATAGAGCCGATTTTGGGAATGAGGCGCATAGCCAACGAGTCCTGTATGCCCAGATTTGGTACTCATAGTATTATTGAAGGCATGACAGACTTGCTTGCCAATGTTTTGCCGGCAGTCGAAGAGGCATATTCACACTAGCTCTGGTGGTGTATGATGATGTATGATGCCTAGATCGAAGGTGCGGTAGCGAAGGCGAAAGAGACCATGCGAGGATTTCCACCTGCCCTTATAGTAACAGGTGCTCAGAGTCAGACTGGGTACTTCTCACCCGAACTTAAACCACCAGCTCAACGGAAATGGACAAGGAAAGTACTTTTAAGCTTGGCAGAGTTTTAATGGGACGGTGGCGGTTGTAGTCCTACCCCGGAGCTGTTCAACCACAGCTAACCAGTAAGGAAACGGAATTTTCACAGTTACTGGCGAAGTGTGAAAGGGATAGCAAATATTACTAAAAAGTATTTCTGTCTCTCTCTCATTTTCTCTGTTTTGTTTATTTATGTTTTTTTAAGCTTTTGGGGTGGGTTTTTTATATTGGCGCGCTGCTTAATAAAAAATGTAATTTTTGTGTTAAACTATTAAAAAATAATAATAATAATAATAATAATAATAATAATAATAACAATAATAATAATAACTTTTCACTTTTTCGTTCAATAAATTAAAAAATATTGTTAAATTTCAGCAAGAAAAATTTTTTATGAGCTGTATGTCTTATTTTGATCTTGCAATATTGAGCTTCTTAATTACCTTTTGCACATTTCGATTAATATTTAAGCATTAACTAAATTTTAAAATTTTCATTGAAGAAATTAAAAAATATTCAAAATTTACTCTTTTTTAACACAAAATAAATGTTTATTTACATTTAATTTTTCTACTTTATCCTCCAGTTTTTACTTTGTATATCTGTTGCTTCTAACACATTTGCTTCGCAAAAGATATAACATTTTTCTTCTCACTCTAATTTCGCCCGCAAAGGCTGCTGCTATGAGCGTTTTTTAAATGTCATAATTTTCCCTTCTGTGTATTTTGTGCCGTTCACATTACGGGTTTCATCCCGATGATACCGTGCATATGCAGCTAGGTCCAGAAAATTACAACTATCAGCGCAAAGCAATGAATTCAGAAATGGGAGGTGAGGGTTCACAATACTCACCCTGGCTGAGGGGATGTTTATTGACTCACAGCGATAAAAAACAAGGCCACCTCTAGCAGGATGTGACGATGACACGCACTAAGGGTCTTGTTAGGGTACAGGCTGGAGGTTCATTAGTAGTTATAATCGCATATCCATATTCTACGGAAACCGCTTGAATATCATTGTTGAAATAAGCGCCGCAGCTGCTTTCGTTGGAACTCATTCCAAGGTGGAACTCATCATCAATTCTTCTATGACTCTGACGCATTAATCAGATCGAATTTGAGCGATAGCATGAGTTATGATGGTTTTGAATACCACTGTCGTTAATGGCACGTTCTCGGTTGACAGCTCACTTCCACGTAAGATGACCACGTCCTCAAATCGCTTGTGCAGAATGACCAATTTGATATCAGCTATATAGCACGTAGCGCCGTTCTTTTTGAATCCATATGTCATCGGTGTGGTGATAATCCAAGTAAGGCCAAGAGAAATCGGTAATCATGCTCATTATGCTCACTTTTGTTAGTGATGGCTGGTGAAATGTGGTTCTGAGATGCATTTGTAGTTATATAAATCGGTAACATCCAAAATTCGATCACAGCGAAGATTTTTTATTTTTTTGCGTTTTGTCGACGTAAAGGTATTGATCCAACGTTTCGAGAACTATTTACCTCGAATTTATACAGCCTAGAGCATTTGAAGAGAACTTCCATTTCCGCCGAGGGTGGTCTTACTGAAAAGTCGTTGTACATTACCATCTATTATTAAGGGACTGATATGCTAACTTTGTTAAAGGAGTAAAGACATTCTTTAAATGTTTAGCAACAGTTTGAAATGTTTCTTTTATATTTTCATTTACCATTTTGCAATCGAATAGGAGCTTCGTATGTCGTAGAACTTCTTACCTTTTTCATTGCATTTCGTAAATTGTAGTCCGACTTTTCAGTCACACCCAAGCTCAAGAAATAATGTTTGAGGTTAGGTTCTTTTCCTTTTTCAGGGCGTTTTGTAGCTCTGTTTGATCCTCTTTTAGTAGGACCTTTAAACTGGGAGAACGGTGTTCTTGCGATAATCTTCTTCATTTCCTCTTTTCTCGTACTAGTGATCCTATAGAACCCGGTTAAGCAATATTAAAATTCATATTCACTGGGGCTATAGGTGTAAAAACATTTGCTGCTCAGGTCATAATTTTAGTAATTTGGTTATATAATGTACATTTTATATCTGTGCCAATTTATGCATTTATTTGGATAGGACAAACTAAAATTCTTTAGGCTGCGTGGATTATCATGTAGAAGCAATATAGTCGGTGAACGATCAGATATAAAATCCAAAGAAGAATTTAATGAAACGCTTTCGCGTTTTGTGTTCTTAAAAACAGCGATGCCAATGACGACAGGGATTTTGTTTCGGTCAATGGGCCAGTAAGTGCGTCGACCTGAAGACATGACGTCCATTTTGCAAGATGATATTGCATCCAACAATTGTCACCCTCTTGGAGCAAGCTGATGCGAGCCCCAGAACGTATGCTTTGCATTATAGTCACCAGCAGATATGAATTTTGGGTCAATTGTATTAAAGTATTCAATAAACTGCACCTTGTGAATATTATATTATCAAGAAGATTTATTGAATTAGCCTGGATATGTTTCTTTTCATACTTAGGATCCTTTTAAAATGATTAATATTCTTATGTACACGAATTTCTGGGGCTTTAGGAAGCCCCATCGTTCTCGTGCCTTGCGTGAAATCCGCCTTTTTCACAAATCCACACAATTGCTTATTCGCAAGTTTCCTTTCTAGTGTTTAGGGTGTTATATTGCTCAATATTTCAAAACCGATTTGCGGTTCAAATCGGCTGCTATTGATGCTTTACAGCAAGCCTCCGAAGGCTTGTTTGATGACACCAATTTGTGCGCTATCCATGCTAAGCGTGTCACTATTATTGCTCTTGCAGTTTTATCATTTATAAAGAAAAAAGAATTATTTTATTTTATAAATATAAAAACAATTTTTTTAACTGCAATTCTTACCTTTTTTTATAAACTTAAACAAGAAAAAACAACCGTTTATCAATTAAAATTATATCTATATTTTTCTCAATAGAGAATGAGTGATTAGTCCTTTTCATTATTAATAAAACATAAATTTATTATATAAATTAAATTAAATTATAAAAAAAGGAAATATGTAATCACTACACAATAAAAAATTGTACATGGTTAAAGTCGTCATCAGAAATACAGCAAACACCACCACGCCACACAAAAAGAAAAAAATGTTAATTTGTCAAAAACACATACAATTTATTTAGATTTTTAAGAACCTCTTTTGCTCTATAATTTAAATTAAATAATTTAATTAAAAGAATATAATAAAGATAAAAATGATATGAGTTGAATCTCAATAAGGGATACTGATCAACATATGGGATTGCACGTCAATAAATAATATAAAGCGCGCAACAAAATTAAAATTTGTATTAGAAAAAAAAAACCAGAAAATGATGTAAAATAATTATATAAACATATAGTAGGATATTATAAAGTGAATAATGAAACACGTGTGAGATGTAGCGATAATCCAAAGTTTAGGTACTCTTTTGGAGAAACTATCATCATATTTAAGAAATACAAGAAACTAGAAATTTGCAATCGAGAGAAATGATGCAATATTTGATATAATACCCGCGGATGAATTTAAGCTCAAATAATAAACAATAAACAAATATAATAAAGATGACATAATTATCTTACTAATCAGAAAATCTCAGGATATAACAAATGAAGATACAAGACGACCGATAATATTATACCACGATACATCCCAAGGAGGACATTTCAGAGTGAAGAAAATTTTACTAAAATTAAAGCAGAAGTACATTTGGAAGAATATGAACAAAAATGTAAAAGAATATGTGGTTAAACGGACTTATGCAAACAAAACAAACAGACTAAACACACGAAGGAACAATTAAAGATTACAGATACTCCAATAGATAGTTTCAAAACTATTGTAATTGACACTGTAGGTCCTTTACACCCAATAAACAATTTTAGATATATTTTAACTATGCAATGCGAATTAACGAAATACATTATCCTATAAAGACGAAAAAGGCTAAAGCAATAGTCAAACCACTAGTAGAGAATTTAATATTTAAATATGGTTTATTTAGCACACTAAAATCAGATAACGGTACGGAATTTAGAAATGGGTTGTTAAAGGAGACATGTTTGTTATTAAAAATTGAACAAATTTTTTTCCACACCGTATCATCATGAGACATTGGGTACAGTGGATAGAAATTATTTAAATACTTTTAATCTTTTAAATACTTTTTGTCATTTGTACAAAATGACAATTGGGATAAATGAATACCTTATTATACCTTTGCGTACAATATAACCCCTCATGTAGATACTGAATATTTACCTTTTGAACTCTTTTTTGGAAAACTACTAAGTGTACCTGGAGATGAAGTCATGAATCATCCTAAAATTTACAATTTTGAAAATAATGCTAATGAACTTAAGGCTAGATTGAAACATGCTTTGGAAAGTGTCAAGAACTTGATAGAAACTATAACAACCAATAGAAGTATAGGCTCATTAAATAACACGAATAACATAGAACTAAAAGTGGGCCACTTAGGTTTGGTTAAGGCTGAAAATATAAGAAAACATGAACCACCTTATGACGGACCATATAAAGTAATAGATATAGATGATGAAAATGTATTAATTAAGAAAACAACACAAATAAATGTAATTCATAAAAACAGACTAAAGAAATGTAAAGTTTAAAAAAGTTTTAATATAAAATAATTCTTAGAACACTCAAAAATAAATTTAATAATATATACTAACTTTAAATTTAGAATTCATCATAAGTATTCAAGAAAAAAAAATCATTTAATTTGATTTGTATAGATTTTTCTTAAGAGCGGAGGTTTGGTGCGTTGGTCACACTTATCTACTGTTGTGTCTTGGTCACGTTTGTACTACTTAAAAAATATATTTTGGCAATAAATAATTTTGTGTGGAAAGCTTAGAAAAACAGTTTTTGTCAATTAAAACATATTTGGAGGGTTCGAGAAACATAGAAAATATATTTTTGAAGTCTACTCAACATATTCCATTTTATTTTATTTTATTTGTTATAAATAAGAATAATTTACCATGCGTGCACATACAACTTTCAAATTAAAACTTGCAGTCATTTCTGACTTCGAAACTTCTTAGCAGAACCCTTTGCACTGTTGAATAGTAGCTATATTAGGAACCTGTCGTATATAAAATGTTGTTATTTGAATCACAAATCTGCAAGTTAAATAAAGGTAACGTATCTTCATATTTTTTGAGTAATAGCCATGATGCAAACGTAAGAATCTTCATGATTTTGCGATAACAAAATAGAGATATGTAAGCAATCGATAGCATGCATAATGCATAATGCATAATTGGCCATAACAACCCTTCAGTCAGGGCTAGGCTTCTCACACCACTTGTGGTGTGTGTGTGTTAATTCTATATACATAAGTGGCGGGACCTACAGTTTAAAGTCGACTCCGAACGACAGATTTTTGAGAAACTTTTCATGGCAAATTTATTTACTCTCAGAGTTTTTGCCAGAAACCTGCTGATAGGAAGCCGCCAAAGAAATATTATTTCATATTTCGTTTTTGATGTCTGACCGGGGATTCGAACCCTGGCCTTTCGTCTAATAAGCCAACACACTACCTACTAGACTACGGAGACTTCAGCAATTGATACACGTCCTACAAAACTCTGTTTGCAGAATCAATTACAGTTTTTTGCGTCAATTTTGAGCAATAAAAATTTTCATCCCGATATTTTCTGGAATCCGCAATAAATTGTTATATGTACTTTATAAAGTACGAAAAAGAAAAATTAGTTTACTTTTTTTTAATATTACGTTAAATAACACCCATGTAGTTTTTCAAGTGTATCTTGCAATAATTAAGTAAATATTCGATATCACCCGACATCAAATTGAACGAAGACAACTTCCATTGTGAAAAACTTAAAGCTGCCATCAAAGAATGTAAAAGTCCAATAAATCTGCTAATGATGTTGATACTTATCTTTCTAAAGAAATAAAATAGAAGAAATATTTGTATCAGCAGGTGGCAGAGGTGAATATTTATGTCCCGAATATATCTATATTGAAACCATTTTACCCGCAAGGGTAAATTGCGAAAGATGTCTTCAGCGGCAGCGTATGTTGGCAGCAAAATCGTTTGAAGGCTGTCCGATGTAATATTAGAGGCTTTGGTCTTTTTAAAAAAATACTTAAAGCAATATGTATAATGTATCTTATAATTGTTCAAAATTGTTGTTTCATTAACGTATTTATGTATGTATATAGACACAGAAAAATATTGGTCGTTTTTTGATAATTTACGCTTTCTTGTGTCATATGCGCAGGGCCTGAGGAATGTCATTAGTTGGAAATCCGGGTATATCGGCATGCTTACCAAAAGGGCAGTGGCCAGTAAGAATCGCTATTGTTCAATGGATGGCGACTTAAGGGGCAGAAGTGTGTCAGTCCTCTTCTTGTTCATAAGTGTGCAACAGCGTCTGGCATCTTTATCTTTTATACCCTTCCGACGAGATTGAGACTCTCCGCTCAAGAAAATATTCAAATCAACTGAAGCAATGAGAATACCTATACCATATAACATGTAAGAGATCGCTAGCTTTGTATCAGCCCTGACAAACAGCAATGCAATTCCCAACGATATCGCTTTGTCCCGAAAGCCTATAGGAGTTACCTTTCTCCGATAAAGCATCTGACTGTTCCTCAGATCAAGACTCCCTAGTCGGAATTCTAAAATCGAATGCTCTATTCAGACAATTATAAGGAATCATATATTCGACCCTAGTATGTCTATGTCTTTCCAGAAAAGTAGCATGTCCATAGTCTAGATTGCACCAATATTTGACTGCATTAATAGGACGTCAGAGAGGAACCTATTAAGTATAGCAAATAATGCCTTGGTTGAAGTAGAACAGAGCGCACTTGTAATCAGAATAGCTGGCTCCTATTGTAAAAAGCTTCATGTGGTAAAAATCTTCAATTCTATTTTGTGAGGATGGAAACTTAAACTGCACGATGACCACCATTAAATTAAAGCTTTAAAGCCTGTTTACATCTCAGAGAGAGAGAGACTATGCGGATGGAAACCTTATGCTATAATGGTCACAACGTCTGCATAACCATAGACCTTAAGTCTATGTAGCTGTTATTCCTCTACTACGATTTTCCGCAACAAAGGTGAAAAACACCACCCTGTGGTATGCCTCACCATTGAAGGCGCCCTCCACGTCAATGAAATCTTTTCCATTGCTTTGAGAACGAATGAGGTTAGATTGATAGGTATGAGAACAGATCGATGGTGTCTCAGTTTTATATATGTATATGTCTGCGTTCCGAATTACTTGGAAATGTGTATCAAAGAGTACTTAAGAGTCTCCTCGCTCGAATATGTCCATGTATTACTACCCGAAAAATAGACCCTACATTACAGTTGCACTTTGTCAGAAGTTTGTGAAGTCTGCTAGCCTCAATGCCAATATGTGCATACTCAATACCCAAATGTGCATACTTTTCTCGTCAATTTCTTTTTTCAAGTTTGGTTATTCCTTCAAGGTAGATTCCTTTGTTTCCTTAATGTATTCTAATTTAACGAGCCAATAAAACAGGCTGTCCAGAGCTGACCAAATGCCAGCAGATCGTGCAATGATATTAATAGAAATGTATAACTTCTGAAAATCATTTTCCTCTATAATTGCTGGTGAATACAAAACTTAACTTAGTAGTACTGAAGTATGTGAACTAGTTTAAAAGAATACAGCACTGAAGAACACTGTTAGGATTATATTTGTTCTACAGAAAATTACAAATATGATCCCGACACAACCAAGCCGAAGAAGAAGCTAGAAATATAATTACATATTTAATACCTGAGTGGCGACAGATTTTGAAAAATTGTTCATGACAATTTTATTTAGCCTTAGAAATTTTCTGGGAGGAACCTTCGACCTTCTGTAATTTGAACTTATATTACTTACTATTTTTTATAAGTTGAAACACATTTTGTGGCAACAGCACCTTGGGGAGAAATGCTATTAGGTATTGCTTCATTAACTTGAACTTCCATAACATGAATTCCTCTATAACTTGAAGTAAAACACTAGTACGTTTCTATAATTTTTTGCAGACAAAAATTACCGAATTAGCCCCTAATAGTGAATATATTGAATTGTTCAGATTTTTTTTTGCGAAAATGAAAGGCAGTTTTCGTATAATAAACCATACCTGTTAAGTAATGATTAGTAATAGTAATTATTAGTAATTTGCTAACTAATGGTGAAATAATGATTACAATTACGATTATTTTGGTTAGAATAGTTAATAATTGATTACGATTACAAAATAATCAAAAAATAATCAAGATTACTGGCGATAATAATCAAAAATAATCAAAAGTAATCAAATTGTTTTCAATCATTCTTTTTCATTATTTTCAATAATTCAAAATTCTAGCGTTCTACCAAGGCGAATTCATATAAGGTGGTGTTATCAGCCCAGCTGAGTGTTTTTTTCAGTACACGAGATTGTCAAATGTTTTAGTTACGTACAGTGAGTAAAAAAAATTGTACACTTTTTACCTCGAAATACATTTTTGAACAAAAAAATATTTATAAAAGGAAATGTATTGCAATAAAGACTAAATAAAAGCTTAAAAGCCTTATTTTAAATATAAATTAAAATATTTCTCTATTATTCATGTATAAAGAAAATAATCATCGAAATTAAGAAATTTCAACATTCATACACAAAAAAGTGGCAATTCTTAGACNNNAGCGACCAAATTGTCTAGAAAGTCGTCTTCAACAAAATGCTGTTATTGTTAATGCTGTTATTGTTGTTATATATTTGTTATTTTTTTATAATAAGTGTACACATTATTTTTGCTCACTGTATTGTTTATTTATTTTTCATTTTCTTTTATATTTTATTTTACATTTTTTATAATTTATTTAAATATTTTTAATGTTCTGGGACAGCTTTTAGCCTAGAATCTACTCTTACGACTTCCAGTATCCCTCTGTAGCGTGATTGCCTTAGATGTAGCACAAATCAGTCCGCATTTCGAAAAAAAATTTAAAATTAAATATTTTTAAAAACAAGAAAGAAAGCAACAAAAAAGATATGATGACAGAAAATAACAATTTAATTCGCTTCTGTCATTTCAGCCATCCGGCGAATTTCATTTGACAATCTAACGCCCACAACAAAAACAAGAACAACATGTTGTTTTTGTTAAAAACACTGCGAATTGAGTTGTTGTAATTTTGCTACCACCTTATTGAGTTCGCCCTGCGTTCTACAAACAAAAGAAAAAATGACTATTATTGAAAATATTCAAAAAGGATTCAAAATAATCATTGAAAATAATTTGATTACTTTTGGATTACTTTTGATTCTTTTTAATTATTTTGTATAATCGTCACTAATCCTGATTATTTTTTGATCGTAATCAATTAGTAATTCGAAAAAATTGTTCGTAGAATGATATAATCATTACGATTCTTTTTAAAAAGTAATGTAATTGATTACTAATCGTAACCGAAATTTAACAGGTATGTAATAAACAAATACTTTATTAAATTATATATTGGCCGTTCAGGTCCAACACCTTTGCCATTTTTCTGGTTGTAGCATAATTCCACGCTCATAAAATTTTTGGTCTTTGCTGGCAAAAAACTGATCGAGGTGGTTTATAACCACATCTTTTAAGATGAAAGTTTTACCATCCAGAAAAATTTATAGAGACCGGAACAAATAATAATCCGATGGTGCCAGGTCTGGAAGATACGGTGGGTGTGGCATTGTATCCCATTCAAGCTGTGAAAGCTACCAAACTTGTGTGAGGTCTCGCGTTGTCTTGGTGAAACACCACACCTTTCCTGTTAATTAGTTCTGGCCTTTTCTGTTGAAGTGCATTATTCAGTTTGTCCAGTTGATAACAGTAGACTTCCGACTTAAGATTTGTGTTATCCGCTAAAAACCCGAAAAACGATTCCTTTAAACTCTCACCAAACAGACAGCATCACCTTTTTTGGTGAATATCGGCTATGGAAATGGTTTGACTCTATTCGTCTTTTTTGCTCCATGACCTCTTGCGTTTGACTATTTTCCGACCCCAGTGATGATGCGCTTCAAAAACGGATCATTTTCATGACGCTTGAGAAGCTAATCGCATACGTCAATGCGGCGACATAGATTTCTCTCTGTGAAAACATAAGGAACCCACACATCGAGCTTCGAAGCCTTCCAGGCCTTTCAAGTGGTCATCAGCTGTTGAATTTGATAAACTTAACCTCAATCCGATCTCACGTATTGTTATTCGCCGGTACGCATCAACTAACGTATTTATCGCGTCTCTAACAGTTTCAACCGCCTTCCCGAACGTGGTGCATCTTCTAAATTAAAATGCCTGGCACTGGCGTACTGTCAACACACCTTCTCCATGCACATCGGCCAATTTCTTTCTGGCTTGAACAGCACTTTTACCCTTTCTGTAGTAAAACAGTAAGATATGTTGAAAATGCTGCTTATCGCTTTTCATATTTAAAAGGGAACCAACCAAAAACTACTGCGTAGAATTAATTGGAATTTTTCATATACAAGCCTTATTATATGCGCTCTCAAAGAATATAAAAATTATATATAAAAATTACAATTAAATCCTCTGTCGTAAAAAAACGAAATTACTTTCTGAACAACCTAATACGTTTTTTTCAACTTAATTTGCTATAAAAATCGCAACATTTTATGCAAAATTACATTGAATTGCCAATACTGTAATTTATACATACATAAGGCAGTACTATTGTGTTATATATGTATTTCGTAAAGTCCCAAAATAAAATTCATGTATTTACGTACAAATTTCTCTGAGATAATAAAAGGAAGAGCAAACGATATTATTATAATTATATAATAATAAAGTATAATATATATATAAAGTAGAATTGCACCGAAACGTAATTTAACAGTTGAAGAAAAGTTTAGATTAACAAAAGCGGCAGAAAAATATGGTATTTCAGCGAGTACGGTTTCCATGAAACGGAAACGGAAAAAATGAAAGAAAAGCAAGAGAATAAAAAACCAAGATACGATATCATAGACAAAGCTCTATTGAAGTGGTTTACGTGAACAAGAGACCGTAATATGCCGATATCTGGAGGAATCTTAAGGAACAAAGCCATGTAATATTCAAGGGATGACTTTAAGGCAGGCAATGGTTGGCTGTATAAATGGAAGATAAGGTATGTAAAGATCGTGTGAGATAAAAAAGCAAATGTTAAGCAGTCATGTATGCTATTTGTTCTTTTTTAGACATGGTGTTTGTTACAAAAAAGCTAGTGATGAAAACAGTGATGTTTCCGAGGATTACTGCCAGAAATGGAAAACGGATTTTTTACCTTTTTTGTTGGAAGAGTACAATCAAAGTGACATTTTCAATGAAGATGAAACTGGGTTGTTTTACAAATGTCTTCCTGACGAAACACTAACATGCAGAAATGAAAAATGTGTTAGCAGCAAATATGAATGCAAAAAAAAATTAAAATGTTAGTGATAGGAATAAGTAAGAAACCTCGTTGCTTTAGTAGTGTCAAGTCGCTACCTGTCAATTATAAAAGTAACAAACGGACTTGGATGACAAGCCAAATTTTTGAAGAAAGGATATTAATTTTCTGCTGCTAGAAGAAAAGTGATATTCTTTGTAGATAATTGCCCGGAATACCCTAAAGATTTACAAAATATACTCAAATATATCGAACTGGCATTTTTCCACCAAATATGACATCAAAATTACAATCTCTTGACCAGGGAAAGAAGCTATAGTTCGAATTGAAAAAAACTGTAAATACGATATTGATGTGCTAGAATACATTCACCGTTTATCATAAGCTTGTGATATTGATGTCATTAACCAGACAATTTCAAACTGCTTTACAAAGTCTGAATTTGGACAACATTCAGTGTGGGACGAAGAAGAGACATACCTTTGGTATTATAAAATGATTTTAACGACCACGAATAAAAGATAACTATGAAGTCTGGCTACATTTTAATCCATAAGTTGTACTGTTCAAGACTTATTGGACATCAATAATGAATTGATTACTTTTGAATTGCCAACTGATGAAGATATTGATTAATATGTCGTCGAATTAGAACCGCACTCTGGAAAAATAGTAGATAGCGATGGGGATGAAGTTGTGGAAATAGATACACAGCCGTCCAGACAAGTTATAAACGATTCATTTAAGACTTTAAATGTATTTTTAAATACATATGAAAACGTAAAAAATGATCACTACAAACCACTAAACCAATTAGAATCGCTTTTTGCTCAAAGCAAATGTGAACGAATTCAGTCAAAAATTACTCGGCATAATAATTATATAGTACATTTACAAAATTACAAATTGCTTAAAGTAATTTGGTGATAAATAAAAATGAATTGGTCTTAAAAGTAGTTTTTGCTTCTTTAATTTGGATCATTTTTAAATTTAATTCCCAAAGTTGAAGCTTTTTTTTGGATAGTGGTGATTCAATCTATAGAAGTTCGACGGTATTTCATTTTGTTAGAGATGTCTGATCTGGAGTTTGAACGGCGACTGTATATAACTAATTTTTGTAATTTAGCAAAATGTAATAAAAAAATATAATCACAATTTAGTTTACATAACAAATTTGCTTTTCTTAGTGGTTAAACATGTTGCATGAGAATTTAACTTTTTTAAATCTAAATTAATAAAGAGTTTTTCTTTTATTCTTGGTTCAATTTACTTCAACATATTAAATTTTGAGTATAATTTAAAATAAAATAATCTAACAATTTATAATTTTATTTAATAATGACGATGACTTAGACTTATATATATATATAATGATAACGTAGATCCTTTGTTTTTAGAAGCTTCATCGCCTAGTGTTTAACATTGATGATTTAAATTCACTTTATACACATTTTATTTTATTTTATTTTACTTATTTTTTATTTATTTATTTATTATTAGTCATAGCACAACATGATATTAATCTTATAAATGACAGTGCTATGGGAGTACAGCAAAGGAAAACATAAAAAATGAATTAGAGTATGTTATAATCTCATAAAATTAAGTAATCGAGAAAAAAATAAAATTGGGATTAAAAATTGGGATGTTAAAAATAAATTAGGAAAAAAATACAAAGAAAAGTAAATGCAAATATAAAGAAATATACACAAAGTATAAAACGTTTTCAATCACTATTGAAGATAAAAAAGAGAAAATGTGCAATAACAATCAAAATATTTTAAATATTACTTAAACAACTTATATAACTCATTTTTGAACTTAATTGCGTTGCCTATGTTTTGGATATAGTTTGGTAAAGTATTTCAAAGACTAATGGTATGAATAAAGAACTGGCGTTGTGACAAAAGGATCTTATAACTATATTATATAATTTTCCTACCGCGGTTAGATCTTGCGAATTTAAGTATGATGGCTGTCTTGAGGTAATGATCATATGGAGGAGAATAAGGCATTTAATATTTAAGAGGTTATTAAAATATTTGATTAATTAATTTTATTAACGGGCCGATAGCCATGGTCGCTAGTGCCTTTCATATATAAATTAGATTGTATTTAATTTAATTCTATTGATGAATATAAAATACCGACAAGGCAGTGATGTTATAGCTTTAACGATCAGAATGTAATAATATGTCAACAAATTTTGACAAAGCAAAATAATTCCATTTTTTTACAAAATTAAAACAAATAATAGAAAAGGGTTCTTTACACTAATAAATGTATAAAAAAGCGATTAGTTAAGTAACAAGGAGAACAATGCTTGACAAAGCTTGTACATGCCTATGTATGTGTATGTTAGAAATAGAAAGTACCAAAGAATAGAATATAATAATAGATAATAGATAAATTATAGCAAGCATAGTGGCACACTAATACTATTATTGGGAATACTAATATAAGCACGGTAATATATAATGAAATAAACTTAACTAAATAATTACTAATTTGTTGTTCTCCAACATTCTCTCCCCTAAGAGCGATAGTGTTTAACTGAAGGGAGTATTATTTTCACAAAGAGGATCTGAATTAGATAGAAAGGCTATTTTAGAAAAAGTCTTCCATGCTATAACACCGTCATTACTCTTACGAATCCATGTTGCTTGCGAAATGTTGCTTTAATTTCTAGCTGGATAAGCGTTTGATATTAATTTGAAGTAAGTTCTTTAAATGCAATACTATTATGCATTACCCTGCGCAAATGGTGTTTCGTAGAC
The DNA here is from genome assembly GCA_005959815.1 of Sarcophaga bullata. NCBI lineage: Eukaryota > Metazoa > Arthropoda > Insecta > Diptera > Sarcophagidae > Sarcophaga > Sarcophaga bullata. Next base: position 138,220 of record QOCX01000479.1, read on the forward strand.
TTAACTACTGCCTCCCACAGTTCTCCAAAATTAGGTAAACTGGTCACAGCTTCTAGATAAATAGCATTCGTTATCATACAAAAAAAATAACCAAGTACAACCCTTTTTGGTGACAGAATTTCGTGCAGTTGATTGTTTTATGGTAATTGGTCCTTCATAGTCCACACCGCTATGCTTGAAAGGTCGTGCTGGCTTCAGACGAACATTTGGTAAACTACCCATGACCTGTTGTGCTGCCTTTGCGCTGAAATTATGAAATATTCTCGAGAAACAAATGAATGAAGTTCAATTAATCCGCCAGATAACGTTCTGTTATGCACATCTATAAATATAAGATTAGTTATAGGATTTCTTTTCGGGAATAAAATTAGATGCTTAGAAAATTAATTTAAATCTGAGTTTTGAATTCTTCCGCCAACTCGAATAATTTTCGAGTTTTAGCAACTGTCCTATTAATACTAATATGACTATGTTCTCTAAGCTGAAGTATTTCGTTCGGAAAATCATCCTGTTGTAAGACTCTGACAAGTTTCATACTGGCATTATTTAGCTCGCTACTGATGACAAAACCTGTCATCTTACTATCAACTGTCATTTGTGATTCCTTTTTGCACAACAAATTTTTTTACACGAATTAGCTTTCTAAAAGAGGAAAAGCATGTTAAAATTTCGTGGTGTATATTTAAACATGTGCGTTCTTCTGGTAAATCAGAATTTGCAAATTTTAGAATTGACTCCTTTGGACCATTCCTAGGACCTCCATCTAGGACCATTCCACCATAGTTCATGGTTAACGAGTTCAATGCTGAAATCCCACGAGATGGAGAATCGGCTGTAGCGCCATTGATTATTGGTTCACGAGCAGTGGTCTTTTGCAAATACTTCTCACAAAATTCTTCCTATTCTGTAAGATGTCGCTTTTCTAATATTTGTTCTTACTTCCTAAATGGATGAAGTTGCTTACCTAAGGCACAGTCAATTGAACCGCGTTCAGTAAAATTTGGATCAGCCAACTTAAGTTTCTGTAAGCATATCAACATTTTCGTATCTATTGGTTAAGACTAATAGGGTGTTATTTTTAGTAAAACAAAAGCCTTACAGACCATCTCAAAATTAGGCTCAAAATTTGAAGACAAACTAATTTGAACTAGTTTTGTGGCAGTGGAATCTTTTATACAAATGAGCATGAGTTTTAATACTTTATAGTTTTAGAGTCTCAGCGGCATTTTCAGTAGAAAATGAAGCTTGAACGCACTGGTCCAGAATTGATCTTAAATGAAAAAAACCGCTGGGTGTTTTAACTGGTACACGTACTGCAGCTAAGAATATTTGAAGCTAATCTTTCAGACTATTACAATTGCATACTGTTTTCAATGACCTTGTCAGATGAATTATCCTCAGCCCTATTTAATTTTGCATATTCCTTATGCGCAATGGTGTGGTGCTTCTGTTGGGAAGTTTAACAATTTGGTTTTAGGCTATATTTATATAATTTCTACAAATTCCCTTTTCGCTTAAAATGTTGCGCATAGTTCCAGAGGACAGAAAGAATTTGAATAAACAGTGTTGCTTGTCATAACGAGGGCAATTTGTATCATTATTCCTTGCAGTCACATGAGCATAACGTTTAGAAACATTTCTGTTCTTTGTTTTACATAAATTTCCAAATTTCTAATACGAACAATGTTCCCATTGATTGAAGATGGTTCCCATTCCTTACGAGTTAGTTTATTAACGGATATATGTATTAGAAAGCATCCCAACCATTAGGATTGACTTGCAATAAAGCTAAACTATTACCCATCGTATCAAGAAGAATTTGAATGCTTTCAGCTGAGCCATTACAAGATGGTGTAGAAAAAAACTTTTTCATTACCATTTCAACAATTTTTCTTTTGTTGTAATAACGATTATTTAAGGCGTTCCAAGCCAAGTTGTAAGTAGCGTCTGAAGCGGGCTATTCATTCACAATAGCCAGCGGAATACCCTTTAGGCAAACGAGCTTCAACTGCTATAGTTTTGTTTTTATTGTCTTAAGTTTGCAAACTTACTTAATTTGAAAATTGATACGTGAGAATTACCAGGCTCATTGATTGTATCTGACTTTTTAGTAATAAGAATTAATTTTGGAAATTATAATACTCGTCTTCAGAGAAGTAAGGTTCGTCACTCAAATTGAACAAATTTTCGAGAATAATTTAAAAAAGCTGTTTATGAATATTTTTAAATTGAGTGGAAGAAGACTCAATTTCTTCCACGACACCTTGAGCATAACCACGTGTAATATTAATAATAACAGTTGTTCGTCGATTTGTTGCAATAAACTTTCCATTTTAAATTTCTTTCACTTAATATTTTTTAAAAGCCACTTTCTAGATAAATTTCATTAATACATATGGTTTGGATCACAAAGTAAGGCAGTAATAACGCAAGGTAACTTAACGCAATTCAAACCCAAGTATAGAGTCCACGTATCCAGCAAATTGGAATTAGCAGTTCCAAGCCAGAGATTCTGTCGGCGATGTATATTGTAGGCATGAGTCCGGTAGATAAGATTCAAAAATAGGCAAGAGTTCAGTACGGGCAAGAATCAAGTATTGGCAATCTTCCAGAATGACTATATTTCAAGTTTAAGATTGAGGATTTGAAGTCACTTAATTTTATTTTATCTTGTTTTATTAGTTAATTTTATTAAAACTAAGCTTATAATTTATTTCCTATTTTATTAGATTTAATTCAATTTAAAACTATTGACGAATATAAAATAGCAGCAAGGAAATTTAACTATAAGTTTTATGAACTAGCTATTGATACAATTAGCAGCAAGGCAGTGATGTTATAGCTTTAATGATAAGAATTGTAATAATATGTTACAAAATTTAGACAAAGCAAAATAAGTCTGTTTTTTAACAAAATTAAAACAAATAATAAAACAAGGATATGTATAAAAAACCAGATAGTTAAGTAGCAGGCAGAAAATTGCCTGACAAAGCTCGCACATGTATATGTATGTGTATGTAAGAAATAGAAAGCAGCAAAGAATAGAATAGAGATAATAGGTATAATATAGCAAGAACAGTGGTACACTAAGAATATTATTGGGAATACTAATATAAATACGGCACTAAATAATGAAATAAACTTAACTAAATAATTCTTAATTTGTTGTTCTCCAACACTTGGACTTTTGCCTTTTTTAACTCAAATTTTCAATACATATTCAACTATGTCCTCCTTCCCTGATGAATGGAAGCAGTCGAAAATCATTCCCATTTCTAAGTCCAACATCGAATTCAGGCCAATTGACATTCTTTCATACCTATATAAAGTAATGTAAAACCCCATAGCTAGACCAATAAATAATTATCTCGTATTTTCTTATTTGATAAGTAGTCGGGATTTATGAAAGCTAGGAGCTGCACTATTGCTTTAGTCAATGTAGTTGATGACCTTAGGTTGAAATTAGATGAATATTATATAGCGTTTTTAGTTCTTTTGGATCACAACAAGGCTTTTGATATGATTGATCATAGAATATTATTACAGAAGCTACAGACCCTTTTTCATTTTTCTAATTCAGCTTGTAGTCTTATACATTATCATTTTTTGAACAGATCACAACGAGTTTAGCAAAACGGCAATATCTTGAATTTGCCAAACTTTCGAAGACGTATTCCTCAGGTATCGATATTAGGGCCTCTTTTGTTCTGTGTATACATTAACGACATACGATGTCTTGAATAATTGTAGCAAACACATGCACGCTGATGACGTTCAGCTTTATATATATATATATATTTATAGGAGCACTCGTATTTAGAAAATCAAATTTTGTATAGACTCGATCAACTTTGATTTACAAACAATTGACAACTGGGATAAAGCCAATGGACTTAGTATAAATATAATCTAAATTTTATTGCTCTCCAGAAATGTACTTTATATTGTATAATTTCATTTCTTGTATTTTATAATTATTAATAAACAAAAATAAAATGTACTCTATATGAATGTGTACACACTACAAAAGTATACTCTATAATTTAAGAACGAAACTCTCTGGGATGTAGTAGAAATATGTGTTTCATGCGATAAGATTATTGACAGAAATATAATATTTATTTATTTATTAAAATATATCTTATAAATAAATTTACAAAATATACAAAAGGCGCCGGGTAACTAGACCATATGCGCACATTTAAAATTGTTACTCCGTGATAGCATAGTTTGTTGTGTTTAATTCGTCAAAGGGTTTTTCTGGAATGGAGATGTCATGTCTTCTTAAAAGTGAGATTATGTCCGCAATAGCAGATGGTGGTACAGCATTCAGGAGTTCGATATGGCCCCAAAAGGTTTCATATAGCCCATCAGTTGGAATTGTAATGGCTCTTGACGCCATATTGGCTGCACTCTTTTTCAAAGTGAATTGGAAGTCCTGATATCCATTTTCAATCCCAAGCTTTTCTAATTGTGTTGGTATTAATAAGCCAGTAGCAATTCTGTAGCAGTTATTTATAGCTGTACTTAATTTTCCTATATTCTTCTTTGCAGTCCACCCATATATTGCAATACAATCTAATAGAACACCAGTCACCAGAGTCCGGCAAATTACAAGTGCAGTATTAAAGTGAGGACTTTTGTTACGTGAACATATTAGTTTAAAGAGGTTTTTAATTTTGCCTAATTTTGATGAAAAATATTTAACATGAGCATTCCATAGCAAATTCTTTGTAAATATTATACCCCATACCTTCATTTGATCATTAATAGTAATAACAATGCCTCTGATGTTAATTTTTTCATCGCAACATTCTCTTTTTCTGCAGACATGGAGTATTTCAGCTTTCCCAATTGGCACCACCGCGTCTCTATCAGTTGCCCATTTGAGGATTTTGTGATCAAGAAGTGTTAAATTTATGTGCACTTTATTATGGGTACCCGATGATACAGCAGGAATATTATCAGTGAACAAAACCACCAACAATAGTGATCCCTATGGAACACCATTATCTAAATCATAAGTTTCAGAAAAATATCCATCGACCTTGACTGTAACCTTTCGAGAAGAAGACTTTACGAGTTTCATAATAATCCTGTCAATATCATTCATTTCTAATATTATATACGTTAGCACCACTTTATCGAAAGCCTTTTCTATGTCCTCAGATATGACGAGACTATGGCTGCGTTGTTTTCTTCGCAAATTTCTTCCATCTGATGACGAATACTATGAACAAATTTTTTCAAATTTTTTAAAAAATTTTTGGAAAGAATTGGTAATAACGAACTGGTAAAGCGACTAGGACCCTTACCGGGTTTAGAGATTAGTGCCAAGAATGTTTGTCTTTTAGCGATTCTGCATTCTCTTTTGACTTTAGCGCATTGTCTTCTGTTTAACCAAGATATTAGACTGACTGCGACAACTCTTGAATTCTCTACAAGCTAGTTGTCTTGATCGAATTAGTTCAGCTATATCTGAGTTGAACCAAACGGGATTATTTTTGTACTTAGGCTTACGACTTAAAGTTATACTTTCATTAGCTGTGTTGTGCCATCATCATTACCATCATCATCATTATTTTTATTTATTTCTTTTATATTATATGTTAGATATAAATGAATATTGAAAAAAAGAAATCAGTTGATAATAATAATTGGACTCGTTCGGTATATTTCTTCTTTGGAAAAAGTTTGGTCTTCGCGGTCATATTTCAAAGGTCCCATTTTAAGTTTTAAATTATAATTTAATTAATTTAACATTTCCCTAAAAATCCTTAAGGAAAAAACATTTTGGCGAAGTTTTATAAGTTATTTAAAATTCGAAAGTGCTAAAAATTCTATAAATTATTTAAAATTTAAAAATTATTGATGTTAACATTCTTTAACATTGATGTGACATTCTTTAACATTAAAAGGTTAAACAAAAGCTACAAAACAAAACAACGGACTTGTTTGCTTGATTAACAAATAAACAAAAATATAGCAACAACATCACTATTACGAAAGAGGAACAAACAATTAAATCAACAAACAACAACAACACTGCAACGACTAACATAAACAACAAACACAAACAACAAACAAGTAAGCACGAATAAATGTAAACAACAGGTTTACATTCATAGAAATCTCGAGAAGGCGATACCCGAACCTTCACCTTCGAGAACATTCATCAGACTGTTTACGTCGCTATATAAAAGGCAAGGCAAAGCATGCAGAATCGGAATAGAAGTCAGTCAGTCTTGTGTGAAAAAGCGTTGCATGTGAAGAAAGCAATCGTGGTTTGAAGATCTCAGTTACACAGATCAACAGAACAATTGTCTAATAGAAATAACAAATAAAGAAATTGTTGTTGGTTTTAACTTTCTTATTGTATTTTAAACTTCTTTTTAAGAAATTTTGCTCTTGACTCTTATATAGAATGGAGAGGTAAATGGATAACTGCTTTATAACGAGGAGAGCATTTTGCGTGCACAGATGGCTTTTGATTTAGTTTTTTACCACATATCCCCTCAGAAGATATTATATTTCAGGAGAATAACGTAGCAATTCCCAACAATTGTTACTCAAAGAATCGGCTCATATCAAAAATTATGTAATCGATGGGTGAGCATGTTCCTAAGAAAACTACCAATTTGATACCTTGCGTACTTTAAAAGCTAAAATTTTAGAAGTGTGGGAGAAAATTAATAAAAATACTACCAAAAAGTTAATCTTACTTACTTACTTAATTGGCCATAACAACCCGATTAACGCATTTCGGCCTACCGCAACACATCCTTCCAGGCGCCTCTGCTTCTTGCGTGCCTACGCCAGTTAGTTACACCTATCGATGACAGAGCTTTCCCGATTTGGTCCTTTTAACGGATACAAGATTCGCCCGTCTCGCCGGACTATCCACCTCCATTCGAACGACATGTCCGAGCCAGCGCAGTCGCTGGATGTTAATACGCTGCACAATGTCTATATCGTTGAGGAGCTCATACAGCTCACTGTTGTATCGAATGCGGAAATCTTCGCCAACTCGCACTGAACGGAAGATCTTACGTAGGAATTTTCTCTCAAAAACTCTCAAGGCTGCTGCATCGGTGCTTAATGAGGTCCATGACTCTGCGCCATAAAGAAGCACGGGTAGGATGAGCGTAGAGTATTAGTTTCTTCGCACGAGAGAGGTCTCTGTTACCTAATTGTCCAGACTGACATCATTTGTGGTGGTAACGGTGGAGCGAAGATAGATGAATTCTTTGACTACATCAAAAGTATAGTTATCGGTCGTAATCTGAGAATCAGTACGCCGCACTTCTCTACTTGTCGATAACATATACTTTGTTTTGCCCTCATTTACTGCCAGACCCATCTTCGTAGGCCCCGTTTCAATAGCGCTAAAGGCAGCAGTAACATCTCGATTAGTACACCTTATGATGACAATGTCGTCAGCATACGCAAGCAACTGGACACTTTTATGAAAGATTGTGCCATTGCGATGCACTCCCGCCTTTCGCAAAACACTCTCCATGACGAAGTTGAAGAGGTCCCATGATAAGTGATCGCCTTGTCCGAAACCTTCACGGTATCGAAAGGTTCGGAGAGGTCGATTCCTACCTTGACGGAGCTGCAGGAATTGCTCAACCTCATTCTGCATAGCCTTATCATCTTCGCAGGTATACTGAGCTCAGACATTGCGGCAAAAACACGATCCCGTATGGGGCTATCGAAGGCTGCCTTATAGTCGAAAAAAATATGGTGTGTGTCAACTTGTTTTTCGCGGGTCTTTTCCAGGATTTGGCGTAGTATGAAGATCTGGTCGATGATGGACTTGTCAGGTCTGAAGCCGCACTGATAAGGTCCAATGTTTTGACGAGTGTTGTCAGTCGTTCACACAATACGCCTGTAAGAACCTTATATGCGATCGGGAAAAGGCTTATACCCCTGTTGGGCATACTTTCCTCTAGCCATATTTTGTAAGTAAGCTGGTACATGCGGCCTACCAACTTATTACAACCGGTCTTAAACAATTCAGTGGGGAGGCCATCCGGACCTGCCGCTTTATTGTTTTTAAGTCGCATAATCGCGACTTTGAGCTCTTCACGGCTAGGCGGCGGAATGTCCATGCCGTCATCGTCGATCGGGTACTGAACATCATCTCTAAAGGCGGTATTGGTATCGCCATCGCCTTGTAGCAGAGTAGAGAAGTGTTTCCTCCACAACCTCAGCACCCCCTGCGAATCTGTAACCAAGTTTCCATTCTCATCCTTGCGCTTAACCTTTTGATAGAACTTTCGAGCGTCATTCCTACATCTGCATAACTCGACTTCCTCACGCTCACGCCTTTCCTGCTCCCTCTTCTTGCGTCTGAAAAGGCGTCTCTCATTCCTTCTCCTCTCTCTATAGTTCTCGACAATGGCTCGCATAGCGGCAGACTGCAACGTTTTCTTGTATGCGGCGTTTTCCGCTGCAGCTGCCTCGCGGCACTCCTAATCGTAACATTGATTTCGTTGGGGTGGGCTTTCGAAACCAAGGATTGTATCCGCAGTACTGCGCAAGGAGTGGGAGATGTTGTGTCTACAGTCCACCAATGTCTCTGAGATTAGATAGCGAACGACAGAGCTTATCTGAGAGTTGAGCGGAGAACATCTCAGCTGTTCTTTGTGATCGCAGCTTCTTAACGTCCAGCTTTCGCAATGTACTAGAGCGCGCAGACCTCGAGGCGCTAATGCGCACTCGGAACTTGGCTGCGACAAGGCATTGGTCCGAGTCGATGTTTGGACCTCTAAATGTGCGCACATCTAGTATACTGGAAACGTGCCTTCCGTCAATCACAAAATGATCAATCTGGTTGGATGTTGATCAATCAAGGGACATCCAAGTGGCCTTGTGGATGTCGAGATACTGCAACCTGGTGCTGCATACTATTAAATTACGCGCCACGGCGGACTCGATCAGCATCCGCCAGCTGGGCCTACCCTGTGAAGGGTGCGGACGTTTCATGTGCCTAGCCTTAAATCGTAGTCCTTAATCTTAATCGGTAGTATAAAAAATAGGATATTTAGTTATGTTAAACAAAAGCTACAAAAACAAAACAACGGAATTGTTTACTCGATTAACAAATAAAAAAAATATAGCAACAACATCACTATTCACGGAAGAGGGATAAACAAGTAAACAACAAGCAACAACAATACTGCAGGAACGAACGTAAACAAGATACAAAAACCAACAAGAAAGCATAAATAAATATAAACAACGCTGTTTACAGCGAACGTTCGCCTTCAAGAATCTTCATCAGACTGTTTACGTTGCTATAAAAAAGGCAAAACAAATCAGGCAGCGGTCAGAGTAAAAGTTCAGTCAGCCTTGTGTGAAGACGCAGTACGTGTGAAGTAAGCAATCGTGGTTTGAAGATCTCCGTCACAAAGATCTACAGAGCAATTTTCTAATAGTTGTTATTATTTATCGCAAAGGGCATAAACAGAGGAACAAGAAATTGTTGCAATTGTTGTTGTTAGAACCAGTTGTGAACAGTGGCATACAAAATTGTGTGAATAATAAAGAATTTAATGAAAACTGAACACAAATTTAGTTTTATTTTGATTTGCAATCTACGAGCTCATATTTGAAAAGTTTTTGAGAGGTAAACGTAACAATATACAATTTTTGAATAAGTAGTTCTCAGCCGATTGTTTCAAATGCTCTTTTGAAATCTAAATATATTGCCATTATTTTTTCCCCCAGCTAATGACATAGTGTAGGTTGTGAGTTTTGTTGAGTAGAACTGAAAAATATTTTTTTATATTTCTTGAACTCCCCAAACTTGTTTTATTTGACAGAAACTGTTTTTGGACTTTACACACAAATTTATTGATTACACTAACATGTTTTAACAATTGTCACAATTTTAAGCTTTCTAAGAAATGGAACGGACGGGCATTTTAAACGTTTTTACATTTACGTTTGAAATATGAGCTCGTAGATTTGCAATCTATAAATAAATTTATGTTTATTTTTATATAAATCCTTTATTAATCACACAATTTTGTGTGCCACTGTTCACAACTGATTCTAGCAACAACAATTCCTTATTTGTTATTTCTTTGTTTATGCCCTTTGCGATAAACAATAATAATTATTACACAATTGTTCTGTAGATCTTTGTATCTTCAAACCACGATTGGTTTACCTCATACGCAACGCGTCTTCACACAAGACTGACTGAACTTCTACTACGACTTTGCATGCTTTGCCTTGCCTTTTAGCGACGTAAACAGTCTGATGAAGGTTCTTGAAGGCGAACGTTCGAGCTTCGCCTTCTCGAAATCTCCATAAATGTAAACAACGATGTTTACATTTATTTATGCTTTCATGTTTGTTGTTGTTGTGTTTTGTTTACGTTCGTCCTTACAGCGTTGTTGTTGGTTTTCGTTTACTTGTTTATCCCTTTTTCGTTATACTGATGTTGTTGTTTTATTTTTCTTTATTTGTCAATCAAGCAAATAAGTCCGTTGTTTTGTTTTTGTAGCTTTTGTTTAACATTCTAATGTTAAACGATGTTACACCATTTCCATTTTCGTAACAATACTTATTCTTGCTTCTTTACAACGAAAATTAATAAACTGACTTTATAATTATGGAACACTAAATGAATTATGTAACAGAAGTTACACAACAATAAAATATATAAATATAGTATTTCCTAAATAATGAATGAATAAATCTTCGAAAGGAACCTACACATTAACACATATTTGGAAAATAGAAGTGAGTTTACAAATATGTACTCTATACAGTCATCGACTTTGAAGGGTTGACTTTCTTTGATCTCGTTGTAATTCAGTTTTGCTTTATTCTTTAAATGCTTTTTAATATACAGTGATTACCTTAAGTTTTCGACAAGTGACTTTAAATTAATTTCACGGTATCGCGTAGTTGATATGTCCGGTCCGCCCAATTTGGGGGACAACCGCTTTTCCTTATTAGCGGATTCCCCCGCGCAAAAAAGAAACGCACACATCAGAATATTTTAGAATCCTTCCCTGATTTGCCAAATGTTCAAAAACCTGATCCGAAATACATAGTAATATCCGCAACATCTGGTGATAAAACTCTGCAACAATTTTCTTGTTTTTCTCTTTACCGATAATAAAAATTAATCTGCTCCGATATTCTGACAGTGTCAGAATTAAGAGATGACAATCTGTTGCTCCTAATAGGCAAGAAACCTAACGCAGAAAAATTAATAAAATCTAAAATTCTACCTGGTATCTGCAATATAAAATATCATTCCAACCTGAATTCCTCAAAAGGCACAGTTTACGCTCCATGTCTAAATAATGTTCCAGAGTCAGAGATTATAACCGAACTAAGCTCCCAAGGTGTTACTGAAGTCTATAAATATCAAAAGAAAAATGATGAAGGTGTGTTTAAACCATGCGGTGTACTCTTATTAACTTTCGATCGCTATTCTACCCCTGAAAAAATAGATATCTCCTGGCATAAAGTCAAAGTCCATCAATTTTTCCCTAATCCCATGCGGTGCAAAACATGTCAATTACTCGGGCACACAAAAAAATGGTGCAAAAACAACCCATCATGTGAAAACTGTGATTTACTCTGACGAACACCCCTCTTCTTCCAAAGAATGCAAAATTTACATAAAACAAAAAGAGATTTTGAAAATAAAAACAAAAGAAAAATGCACTTTAAAAGTCGCTAAAGAAAAATATCAGTCATTAAATTTAACGTGAACCACAAATTACAACATATTCTGATGTCTTAAACAACAATATCAACAACAAATCTAACAAAAACAACAATTTTTCTTACAATAGTCCCTCAATAGTCAACATTGACGAAAATAATTCAACAAAACAAACAAATTCCCAAAAATATAACGGAACTGAAACAACAAAAAACTCAATTTCTTCTACTAAACCTTCTTCTCAGGAAACAAAATAACACATAAATATAACAATTCAAAAATTTTGCCTACAATAACAACTCGCTCTATGACCAAATCTTTAGCTAGGACATCAACAACAACTAATTTCAAAAATAAAGAAACACACAACATAAAACAAAACAAAAACTTCGGTTTGACCAAAACAACAATAACAACAGCAATGAACAATTCTTATGTAGAACAAAAAGAACTAAAAGAAATAATGTCTGTAGACGACGAATAATTAATTCTCTACCATAAAAATGAATTTTAAAATTATTCAGTGGAATTTTAATGGGATAATTAATAATTATCACGAACTACAACTAATAATTAAAGATCATCATCTAGACATTATATCTATTCAAGAAACGCATATACCATATACCAACAACAATAATATAATATACAATAAACAATACAATGGATTTTTTCATAATTTACGCAGTAACAATACTGCTAAACAAGGCATTGCAATTTAATAAAAAAAAATCGATACCCATAAATTATTATACACAGATCCAAATACGGCTTCCATTGCAATTGAAATAGATATTGGCATAAAAATTTAATTTTATCAACACATATATCCCCCCACAACAACCTATTCTTGCAAATTAATACTCTCTCTAAAATTAGGTGAAGAATTAGTTAAGGCTGGAAATTGAAAGGTACCATCACTTATTGTCATTTTTCAAAAATCGAGTAGTTTTATATCACTTTCAGGAAAAAATTGTTTAATGTTTAAACAATCTATACCAGTTTTGTTTATTGACAGATAAACCCAGAAATAATACTGCATCATCAGAAGCCGTTCTGGGCATGAAAATTCAGTGTGATGTGCGCTAGAACCGACATATTATTCAGTGCCTTGACTTCTTAAGACAGTGCAAGAAATATTTCACTTCATCTTCTTCTATTTACACCACTTAAATCCTGCCGAGAATCGAATGCAACTCTCATGTATGGTCCGGTGCCTCAACGTCTATTTTGAGACTTCTCGACCAAGTACAGAAATGAACGAAGTCTCGTTAATTAACTTATTTCAAGTTTTCTTTTACTATCCTAATCCAAAAATGCTTTTCCTTCAATTTGCTTCTTTTAGGCTTTTTGCTTTTCATAACTGGGGATATTCGATGTTTAGATGATGTTGATTTCAATACGCTGTCATCACCAGCTCCTTCGTTGAGAGCAAGTGCAACACCATTAGAATTTACAGACCCCGTATCGGTCAACTGATATTTGAAAAACGGTCCTCTACCGGTTGTCCTGGTCTCTGATCTATTATTCGCAAGTTTTCTTTTAACGTCGCTTTGCCACTCAGACCATGTCTATAAAGAAGAAAACTCCAATAACACAATTTAATTTTAACTGCAGCACAAATGTTTTTGCTCCACCCACTCTCCACTATTCAGTGACTACCCCAATTTTTTTTTGTAAAGCACCTTGTAAGAATTAGATATTTTTCCCCCATATGTTTTACCGTATAGGTTAGTAAAAAATTATCCTTATATATTTATTTCTACAATATAAACATAAATTTACTTAAATTTGGGCAAAATAAAAAAAAAATGAAAGTGCAGAAATAAGTCTCACAGAAAAAAACTTTAAAACTGACAGCTATTTATGATTAAGTTATTTCCGATAATAAAACCGATAATCTTGGATTTCATGATACAAATATTATTTATTAAATTAGAAATAAACTTGAAAAATAAAGTCTTTGATGCAACGTGTCTGTTTTATGGAGTACAAATATGAAGACTTCTACATTTCTTTAAAGGTGATGCATTTTAAATTATATGATTTGTGGACACATTAAAACTTCATTTTAATTATATTAATAAAGTATTGACCATGTACTGGTCTTAATAAACTTTCAAGAATTATATTGTATATATTGGGTAAAGAAGTGTTCCAACATGAGTCCGAAAATAAAATTTTTACCAAAAACCAATCAAACCCTCTTTTCGCATACTGAAATCAAATTTTACTTCTAGTAAAAAAAAAAAAAAAAAAAATTTGAAAATTTAATTTTAAGTGAAG